>JAMQGT020010079.1:0-48498 GCA_024447675.2 Pterophyllum scalare
TGCCAAGGACGCTGTAAACGCGTTCACACAGTTTAATAGCAAGTGACTGTGTCATTGAAGGTGAGACGAGGCAATAAAATCAAACAAAAACATTACAGTAGGAGTCGTCGCAAGAAAAGATGTGTCAAGTTCGAGTTAGTATTGTATTGTAGACTCAATCCACAAGTCAAATTAAATCTGCAAATTTTAAAGTCATGACAGAGACCTCGTTCACAAGTTCCTGACAGACTAGAAACAGGAGAGAAAGGCTTCTTCCTTTATGAATGTTATCACCTCCGGCGATTGAATTGGAAGTAAATTGACCCTTTCCTCTGTTACAACAGTGAGTAAATGAAATTCTGTGCTCTGTTTATAAGAGCTCAGTGTTTATCATCAGTTTATTACCGTCATTAACTCTGACGGCATTTTGCAGGATGTCTCGTGGCACTGAAGGAGGAAGAAGAGCGAGGCAGACAGTGAGAGCCAATTGTGTGTGAAAGTGATATGAAAACACACAGTGCAACCATCAGTCATGCATTTTCATCAGCTGACATTTGCTGACATTTTGTGGCTTCCCATTTATTCGGGCGTTTATAATGCAACAAATCAATACTGTAAATATTGAGAAAACTAAGCAAAAGTGGAAAATGAATATTTTTATTGGTTTCTATTAATCTAATCTAAATTTGTAGGTTATTAAATGCCTCCAGTCACATTTAATATTTTTTTGGAACTGATTACTGATGGGTTTTTTTTGATTGCTTATACATGTTAATGGCATCCCTGTCTTCTTCTCAACAGCATTAGCATCTGACATTTACTACGGACTACATGTATGTAGAACTGAGAGTAGCCTGAATTAATTCACAATTTGAATGATATAGGAATTCAGGCGAAATATAAACAATAAATACATATCCAAAACGTATTCTCATCATAATATGTGCATGTCATTTAATGTCATCCAACTTTATTGTGCACTGACACTTGATTCTCTGAGTCTCTGGAACTACCAGAGGGAGTGAACACCATTCTTCCACGTTACTGCATTTTGCCGACGGTGGTCTAACCAGTAATGCAAAATATCCCATAGGTGGATCATTCCATAAAGGAGCTGTTTGTTTGTTTTTCACACATTAACTTTAGTATATTTAGTACGCAGAGTCATGCAAAACTTACCTTTACACTCTGAATATTAACTGAGTTCAAATGGAGCAGCAGATGAGGACACTGCACTAAACACAAGCATCAAAGCAATTGGATGTTATCTTCTAAGGTTTAGTACAGGGAACACGCCATCTTGTGCCAAAAGAATAGCCCGTGACTGTCAATGAAGTCACAGTCAATGAAGCAACAAATTAAGAAAAGAGTGTCCATTGATCCTGAGATCCGCTGTGATCCAGGCCATTCTGTGTGCGCAAAGTGTGCAGAAATTATAAAAAATATCTTTGATCAGCGTGACAGGACATGTAATCATTAGTGTTCTTTATTCATTACACAACCATAAGCTACGCTAACCAGGCTCCAAATATCACTTGATTAAAAAACTGCTTTTGACACAGAACCAAGGCTGGAAAATTATCCTGGTATCAAAGTGTAGGTTAAAAGGGAAACATTTCAGAAGTTTTCTTCAAAATGTTTTCAGAAAACAGATAAAACATCCAGGGTACCACTGCTTGTTCCTGTTACTTTCACATTAGAGACATTAAGTTGGTGCAGTTTTGCTACTGAAACTACACTTACCGGACAATTTATTAGCTATCCCTTTCTAGTACCAGGTTGGGCACCCCACCCCACCCTTTGCCTTTAGAACTCCCTGAATTCTTCACAGCAGATTCAACAAGGTGCTGGAAACAGTCCATATTTGGTCCATATTGACATGATAGCGTCACACAGCTGCTGTAGATTTGTCAGCTGCTCATCCATGATGTGAATCTCCTGTTTTGCCACATTCCAAAGGTGCTCTGTTGGATTAAGATCTAGTGACTGTGGAGGCCATTTGAGCACAGTGCACTCACTGTCGTGTTCAAGAAACCAGTTTGAGATGATCTGAACTTTATGTGTTGTCATGCTGGATGCACCCATTGGAAAATGTGTACACTGTAGTCATGGTTAGCAACTGTGGCATCTAAACAATGCTCAGTTGGAGCTAAGAGGCTGAGGAATATCCTCCGCCCCACTGCACCACGACCACCAACGCCAAATTCTGTTACTGTGAGCTTCCTATCAGCTCAAAGCATTCTGGTCATTCACCTCTGACCTCTGGGATCAACAAGGGGTTTTCACCCAAAGAACTGCAGCACACAGGATATTTTTTCTCATTTACTGACCGCTCTTTGTAAACCCTTGGGACGGTTGTACTTCAGCAGGTCATCTTGACTATGTCTATATGCCCAGAATGAATTGAACTACTGCCATGTGATTGGCTGATTAGATTTGTATCAACACTCAGCTGAGCAGGTGCACCTAATGATGTCGCCAGTGGGTGTGTATATGGAAAACTTCCTTTCAGGATTCATCACCATTGTGTTTACACAACTCATCTTTGTTTGTTTGTGTGTTTTTAATCTACCCCACTTTTGTCATCGCTTTGTCTTTTAGTTTTAATTTTGGTTCTGCGTTCACTCTCACTTCTTTTCCCCCACTCTGGGTTTTATAGCGTCATCACTCAACTGTGCATTACCTGCATGCTTGGCTTGAGTGATAGCTTACCCGCTGGGATGTCTACCTCTTCCTGGAGGTCATTCCCTCTGCGAACAGGTGGATGGAATGTGATCGGCCCCCTCAGCACTTCCCCGTGGCCTGTGGAGCAGGATAGCACTTTTTAAGCCAAATCACTCTGGTACCATGCCCACTGCACACATTTGAGCCTTGTTTATTCACAAGTTCTTCAAAAAAAAAAAGAAAATTCAAGCAGGAAGCAAATGAATTATCTTTTTATTTTATTCATGACAAATTTATGAGAGCCCATTTTTGTTATCTAGCAGGTTAAGCGAAAGGCATTCGGAATGCGTTGCAAGCCTTTGCTTACAACACTGTGCGCCATATTTTAAGCAGTACTTTCATATTTAGGCCAACATCCAGCTTTTTTTTTTTTTTTTTTTTTTTTTGATTAAAGAGGGCTTTAAAAATCTTGAATATGTTTGACCTTCTTTACTGGGATTCATTTGCATCTGGCTTATTGGATGAAAGTAATTTTGTGTGCTCCGTAAATTGGCGTTTTCTTGTCACAGTTAAAAGAAAAATGGCAAAATATTCAGCAGGAACTGAGTGAAACCTTCCCTGGGGCTGCAAATTAATGTGAGGAAATATAAAAACTGGATTTTTAACTAAGATGCAGTGAGTGGGTTCAAAAAAAAAAGGTAAAAATGCATGAAAATGTATATCACTTCCATTTAACCATGAACTCAGCTAGATTTCAGAGCCGCCCCTTTGCAGATGTTCCAGTGGTCGCCTATCGAAATCAGAGGATATTTTATTTTAATTTGCACATTAAGGAGTGTGCCAAAGACCTCGAGTGATAATAATTCTTAATTTGGTTTCTGAAAATGGCTGCTGATGAGCCTGACTTGGGTATACATTGGACCCTGGCACAGTATAATGCATGGCACTGATTAGATCTCTGCTGGGTTTCTCTCACTTTGAGCCTTATTATTGGATTCTTTCACAATACGCAGGGTGGATGAAGCCTGTGCTCAGAATAGAGTTTAATGTGCAGTGTCTCTGCCTTGGCAAAGGAAATCATTGCACAGTGGCTGAGCAAATAAAAGGAAGCAAGTCAGAGGGTGAGTTGATGCCTCAGCATCAATCCCTGTTTTGTTGTTGTTTGTTTTGGGGGGGGGGTTCCTATGAGGAATCACGTTTGTTTCAGTGTTATCTAAAATAAAGCAAAGCTTTAAGGTATAAACTTCAGCTTTGCTTGTAGACTGAGCCACACTACAGATGTTTATATTGGCTTTAATTAAAGCTGCTAATCAGTGCTGATGGCAGTGAGCTTTTTAGTAGAAACAAACTAACTTCATACTATTAATCCGTGGAGTTTACACAAACCTGTTTGACGTTAACCTTAGATCAGCACATCAGCATCCTCACATTCACTAATTAACACTAACCTGAAAGTGCAGCTGAGGCCAACGGGAATGTCAAAAAAAACCAAAATGTTCCACCAAATAAATCATTTTACAGTTTAAAAGTTTGAGAAGTTTTTGCAATTAATTTTCAGGAGAACCTGAATGTTTATGCCACATTTTTATGGCCATACTTTCTTGTGTCAGAACATTTTACTGAAAACCATCAAAGGCTCTGCAGTGCCGCTGGGATTTATCCTCCAGGCATCATAAATGATATTTCAGACTTTAACCAACTGTGGCTCAGATGGCTGTCCACTAGTTTCACAGTTGGTGGTTTGATCCCCAGGTCCTCCAGTCTGCATGTCAAAAACTTATTGGGCAAGATGCTGAACACCAAAAAAGTTGACGTGTGTTTTGCTAAAAAAATAAATAAATAAAGGGAAATAGGTGCAGGGATTTATTGAAGCATGCAAACATACATGGGAAGATGGTACAGTACAGCTTGTACAACTTTAATGAGCCTTAAAGTCAATATTTTGTATGGCCACCTTTATTCTTCAACACAGTCCAGTTCTTGTGTAATTTGGCATATCTCAGCCTGTTCACCTTCCTTAAGAATGGCTTCTTGACAGCCACCCTTCCACTGAGACCCTTTCTGCTGAGGCTTCGCTGAGCTGTAGCCTCATCAGCTAAAGGGCCGGATGCATCATGAATGTGAATGGTTGAGAAGACTGGACAAGCGCTATTTAAATCCAGCATGGCAAAGAACAAAAAAACCCCAAAAAAACAGTCCAGTGTTTTGAATTAGGCTGGGCCACATATTGATAAAATGCTAAAATTTGCAAAAAGAACTATAAAATTGTATAAATAATAAAGGGCTGGAAAATTAATCTTGTATGTCCACTCATTGTATGTGTTTAAGTAATTTTGAGTTACCTGTTAAATTTAATGTCCCCCCCCCCACCACCTTATTACTTCACAGAGAGAGATGTCGTACATTTTATCATGCGTTTCATTTAGTGACCAATTACTGTCTGACTATATTATAATCACATAAGATCAAAATAAGTAGATTTTTTTCAGAAAGTATTCTTGTACCTACATGTTTTGTGGATTGGGGTGAACTGAACCATCTGAATTTGAGGATTTAGGACAGGTGGTAAAGGAGTTGCTGGAAGTCTGTTTGGACAGGAAACAAGACAAGACCATCAACTCTATTCCAAAAGTTTAATTTTTTTTTTAATGCTGTCGCCCACTAGAGGCAAAAACATGTGTATGAATGACACTGAAAGAATCAGTAAGCATATTAAAAAGGCCCAGCATTGGAGGCAGACACATGTAGCAGACAGGAGGATGTTGTCAAACCCCACCAAAGGAGCGCATCCTGCAAAAGACTAGTTTTGGAGGAAAAATGTTCCAGTGAACATTACAAAAATTAATTTTATTCCTCTAGCCATCCAGCTGTAGAATTCCTCTTTCAGTTTTAATATTTTACATTTTCATATATTTAATTTATAATTTGTACAGCTTCCAAAATCTTACATCAATGACAAAGGAAATTTTGCTCTAAGTCTTATGATAAAACTGAGGTCTAATGGACAGGTTACACCCTCCAACCACCCCAACAGCACAATCACCACATCATCATATTCATAATCATAATAAAAGGCTGCGATGTCAGAAAGGTCTAAATAATTACTCTCTTGTTTACAGCAAGAAGAAGAAATGTTGTGTGTGTGTGTGTGTGTGTGTGTGTGTGTGTGTGTGTGTGTGTGTGTGTGTGTGTGTGTGTGTGTGTGTGTGTCAATGCATACGAAAATGCTGTATCTCTGGCATCTGGGTGCTGAAAAATCAGGAATGAAAAATATTTTTATAATAAAAGTAATGGAAATACATCAAAAACATCACTGCAGGTGGTTTTTCATCTGCCCGCTGTCATATGTGCTTTAAATATTACAGCTCTCACATCTGCCTTTTGGGCACCTCGCCATGAATGCACTTCACAGATAAAATCCCTCTGATAGACACTGTGTCTGTCAGTGTTTTCTAATAATCCAACCACCCCTAGAATAATTGTTTAAATTAATATGATGTCATTTTTGACAGTGCCAAACCTATAGATAAGAAAAGCAAACAGACTAGCCTTTAAATGTCATTTTCAGCACCACCGATAGCTCTCCTTAGTCATCTTCTTCCGAGCAGCACTTTGAAATTGCTAGTCCAAAGCAATCACAAAAGTTTTGATGAGTATATATATCTGCTTTTGCAGAGTTCTGATGTGACACATTTGCCCACAGAAACAAGAAAACACACACCTGAGGCCAAATCCATATTTCCTTTTGGTGGAAAATAATTACCCCTCTGACAGGCCTGTCCAGCCCTCATATCCCACTATCATCCCTGCAGTTCCTTATCTGGTTTGATGTTTGAATTAGGTGGTGCAACGTGCACATTTTCAGAGGTGAGGCCAGCTTGTGTTTGCTGTCACACAGAGTCACTACAGGAGAGATGATGACCCGTGCACCACGCTCCACTGAAAGCCCTAATAAGCGTAGCTTGGCACCCGCCATGAGGAAGATCTGCAATATCAACCATCCGATCAGCAGGTCAGATGGGATTTGTATTCTGAGCCTTGTCTGATGAATGAATCATTTCCTCTCATCTGTCTCTCAAAACACACTGTGTCCAAAGGCTGGATTGTGGAGCACATCAAATACAGACATGGATGTGAAAGGAGGGGGAAAACACAGGCACAGGGCTGCCGTGAATATATGAGAAACGTCTTCAGGGAGAAATATGTGGAGGAAAAGAAAAATAGATTTACATTGGATGTCTTCGGAGATGTTTTCTTGGAGTTGGTGCAAGTCTGCAGACATTATTTCAAGTAAACTGGCAATTTAACTTCATAACTTCATTTCCTCTCCCTCTGTGTCTTTTTCTGTCTCTCTTTAAAGCTAATTTATCTTAATTAGTGCCTTAAAGTAATTGTTCTTCGCAAGCAGAGTGATTGTAGTTTTGCCTGTCACAGTAGCTTCCTGTTAGTGTTTGGCTGCATTTCAAGCTAGATTTGCCGTATTGCTCAGTGGGACATATTATTAGACAAGCCCCCCACCACCACCACCACCACCATATCCTGGCTCTTCATAATGGGGTTTGTTTAAACACAGAAAGTCACATAACTATTTATTTTCCAATGCATTTTATGCACATTTCATATTATTTCTACTGACTTTAAAGCAATACAGCAGCATTTTTGAAAATACTTTTTTCTTGGCAAGAGGAAGGTTAGAAGAATGATACCAGGCTCGTGTCAGTAAATATTTATGCCAGGACTCGCAGACTGAGGACGCAAACACAGGCAGAGGTAACAAAAATCAAACCTTTTATTAAAATTGAATGCACAAAGTCCAAAAATCCAAACTAAGTCCAAGAGGGCAACAGAGACTCAAAGAGATTCAAAAAGGCAACTCAGGAGCATGAAACTCTCTAGGGTGGAAACACAGATGCTCAGACAAAGGTGAAGGGCAGTGGATGGACTATAAATACACACAAGAGGTAATCAAAGCATTGCACACACAGGAATGTAACATAATCAAAACACTAAATTGGGGGGAGTACAACTAAAAGCAAGGCACAAGAAATAGAGTCACAAAATAAAACAGGAATTAACTAAAACATAGGACACTTGGGGAGGATAGCATAATACCCCAAACACACAGTATATGTCATGGTCCTGGGCCTTTTTGGACATTTGGATTCTGTTTTTGACTCTTAGTTTAGCTACCCGAGACTTGTGCATGGTGTAGTTATGTTTTGATTCCCTTTCTACTGCATAGCACTGAACAGGAGTGGCCCTCCAGTCTCATTGTACATTCTGTATAATGACAATAAAGACATTCTGTTCTATTCTATTCTATCCTGTCCTGAGTTCCAGCAAATAAAAGTTGATATTAAGTTCCTGTCCTGAATCCTGCTCTGGGTTCCACAAACCTGCCTGCCACAGCAGTACATGAGCGCATATGACTAACAAATTATCAACAATAACTGAAATAGTGTCTGCAGTAACATAATCAAACTTAGAGCACAGGAATAACAGAAAATTAACAAAAGACTCCCAATAATATGAAGTTGATTTGCTTATCTTGGCACAAAGACTGGAGATGGTTTAGATTTCTGCCATGGCTATGTTCAAAACTCACAAAATCTTTATAATTTTTTCAAGGATTAAACCAAGCAGCCGGAGCAAGAGTCAAAACCTGCAGTTCCAGGAATGGCCACTTGAGACTGGTTCCAAAAGTGAGTCAGCTCTCATAGACTCCCATGTGAAATTGCCCAACTTTAGAGCAGCTCAGTACACTATACACAAAGGGATACACGAGGGTTTTTTTCTTCTTCTTCTTCTTCTTCTTCATTTTTAGGGGCAGAGCTTCTTGTGTTAGATGTGGATCCCAACTAGGCCACTGACTTTCTGCTAGAGTCACCTTAGTTATTTGAGTCACTGATCTGTATCTGCTGAGCGTGTTTGAAGGTTCTGATGCAGCTGTCTAAAAAAAATGATGTGAACATGGCTTGCTGCAGAAGTTTGTTCACTAGTCTTCATGAGTGAAATTTTGGTACATTTTTTACACTAGCTAGCAGTTATCTGTGTCTATGCAAGGCACCCATACAGTCTAAGGATGCAACTTGCTAACTAGGTTTGCTAGCATGTGGATACAACTTGGCAGGCTACCCACTAGTCCAAATATGGCCACCTCTCATCCCAAAAAACCAAGACAGCCATAGTCAACAGTTGGTGAGGTCACAGTGTCGCTTTTCTGTAAAGTCTATGGATTAAACATATAAGATGTAAATAAACATTTAAAGGTGTTTTTAGGCAAATTTAGACATACTTTAACCTTTGAACTGAGCCAGGGTAGCTATTTTCAGTCATTGTTCTAAGTTAAGCTAAGTGGCTTCTTGTCATATTTTCATATTTACAAAACTCTGATGACTTCATTTGGCAGTGACCTCCAACCCACTTGGATGGTTTGCAGTTGAGTGTGAAGTGGCACAAATGAGAATTAGCACCTCCAAATCTGAGGCCATTCCCTGCCAGAAAAGGGTGCCCAAGTGAAGGAGTCTAAGTATCTCGGGGTCTTGTTCACAAGTGAGTGTGGGGAATGGAGATGGACAGACGGATTGGTGCTGCGTTGGCAGTAATGTGGATGCTGTACTGATCTGTTGTGGTGAAGAGAGAGGTGAGTCTGAAAGCAAGGCAGTCAGTTTACCCATTGATTTATGTTCCTACCCTCACCTATGGCCACAAGCTGTGGGGAACTGAAAGAACTGAAAGAATAAGATTGTGGATACAAGTATGAGTGAGCTTCCTCCAAAGGGTGTCTGGACTCTTTTTTTTTCTTTCTTTCTTTTTTTTTTTATAGAGATAGGGTGATGTGGTTGGTTATTCGAGAGGGGCTCAGAGTAGAGCTGCTCCTCCAAATCGAAAACAGCCAGTTGAGATGGTTTGGGCATCTATCTAGGATGCCTCTGGGATGAGGTGTTTTCCTACTAGAAAAAGGCCCTGGGGCAGACCCATGACGCACTGGAGAGATTATAGCTCTCGGCTAGCCTGGGAAAGCCTCAGCATTCTCCGGATGGGCTGAAGGAGGTGGCAGGGGAGAGGGAGATCTGGGCATTTGTGTTTAAACTGCTGCCCCCGTCCCAGCCCCAGATTGGCGTCGGAAAATGGTTGGATGGAGGGATTTATTTTTAATTCTGATTTTTCATTTAGTTGTACAGCTTCCACAACTGTGACAAAAGAATTTCCCTTTGAGGATTATTAAAGTCATTCTTATTCTTATTCATACTTGGGCATAATTTTGAATGCAGCAGTGAGGTTTGAAAAAAATTGAGAGTTGGACACAGTTATGGTTTTGGTCTTTTCATGGGATTTATTAAAAAAAGGGGGGGGGACAGCACTATATTTATCCTTTAAAGCAAATTTGATATGCCTGGTTTGAAATAGCAGGTATGTCGCAGTGACTCATCAGCATATAAACATATGCTGCAGTTCTACAATTAACATAGGATTACATGCCTTAATCACAGGATTTCAAGCTTTGACTAGCCCTAAATGATGATCAACTTCTGATGCTGCTTTTCTCCCACAATAGCTTCCACGATTCGACTAATCCCGGGTTTTCTCTGCTAAGTCGTGCCAACATATTATCAAAGGTTAAGCTACATCGCAGACACATGAAGCCTGTAGAATTTAAATTTTAGTTGAGGCTGTGTGAGGGAGCTAATGAGAAGTGAGGGATTATCAGAGTTTTTGGCCATGATCAGGTCAACTGGAAGGTAGCTTGGCTCTTGCTAGCTGAGGATGAGGGTAAGCCAGCACCAGAAACTCCTACATAACATGTCTCTGTGACGAGCGGACATGCTTTGGGTCCTGCACAGTGGTAATTCCCAGAAAGGTCACACAAAATGACACCTACCAGCATTAAGTCTGGCCTTGCTCTCTCCTCAGAGCTGTAATCTGTCTGCTTCGTCTTTCTAGCACTGCTTGTGTCATCGCTCACACTGCTTTCATCCCCACTAATGCCACCTCTGACAACAAGAGGGCAAAAGGGGTAAGCTCTGTCACATTCCTCAGATGTAATGTTTCTTCAGCTATGTCGCATCCGACTTGGAGGCGGAATCTCATGCTGTGTGCAATGCCGGGGAAATCAGTGAAAATGGATTTCACAGCAAACGTGTGTAACTTTCCATTATTTTCTTTTATTACCTGAGGAGGAACAGTATGTCAAGGATTTATTATGGTGTTAGCATTACAATGCTAAAGCAATTCAGTCAAGTCCAGCAGTAAATTGGCTTGTCACATAAGATAGCGTCGCCAAAATGAACGAAAAATGCCAGGGAGCACATTAAATTATGAATGATGGGACTTATATTAACATTTAAATGAGACGGTCATGGTCCAGTGGGATCACAAGTTTTGAGTGTTTATGGTGTGGAATGATGTATTGCGAGGAAATCAGAAATGAATTTCGGTGTGGTATTACATGCCTATGGTTGTTCTTTACACAACAGCAGTTTCCTTCTAAATTGTATCCTGATGAAACTGATGTGGTCACTAATCATCATGATAGGCCCATTAACAACTGCTATAGTGCAGTAAATAAACAAGAGGAAAGCAGCAGCAGCAGACAGACTTCTGTTTTTCATCTGTTTAGCCCATATATCCGCTGCTTGTATGAGAAATGCTGTTATTGTGTTTAAGGATTTCTCTAAAATCACAGCTCCCAATTTCTCCTGCTGCAGCTCCAGCAGGCTATAAGCAATCACAGCGAAACATGTCCAGAGGGGATGGGGAAGGAAAATGAAAGCAGCAAATACAGGGAATGACCTTTGCAGACTCCTAGCATGATAAATGTCAAAGGTTTTCTGTTTTTAATTTGTCAGAGTTTCCAAAGGAGCCTGACCTATGTCTACTTTCAGCCACGTTGTTCCCATCACAGCAGTCGCTGAAGCGGCACCTCAAAACCTATTACTACCCGCCTTTGCTGAGGCCGGTGCTGTCAAAGCTGCAAATTAGCCCATTTGCAACCTTTCATAATGCACTGTAGCAAGGAACAGCATGTTTTTCTCAGGGAGGGCTGATGCTGAACAATGTAATGTACTGCAAATGTGACATATTGCAGGCAGACCAGAGAATATACATTCGGATTTGTCAGGTGTCACTTTTGTGCTGTTCTGCAATCCGTTATGCTTTCTTAGCAGGTTTTGACCTTTTTGCATTTCACTGATGATACGGGAAAAACAGCTACGGCTTTCATAAACCTGCGCACATCTATTAATACCATCATCAATAAGAATTTAATGCTGATATCTGACAAGTCTTCCAAAGCATCCTCAAATCTGTGCAAAAAATCAATAAGAATGCGCCATTGTTTGTATCCACTCAAAACCGGTTTCTCCTGGCATGTCTTTACCTTGAACTCACTCTAGATTTTTAAAAAAAAGTATGTTATTTGTGCTATTTGTGTTATATTCCCGCTGCTTGTATTCTTTTCAAATTGCAATTCCATTATTTATTATATTTTTGAAAAAGAAGTCTTTGCAACAACAACAAATTCAGAGGTCAAAAATGAGGGCACGCTCACAGATAAACTTGTGAAGATTTAACTTTTGTACAACAAACCGGGCAGGAATCCAGACTCACACGTTTGAATCAATAGCTGTCGTCTCTGTGCTGAACCCTCCATTAATAAATTTTTTTTGTGAAAATGGGAGCCTGGCGAAAATGATTTTTTTTTTTCCTTGATGATGTGTCTTGTGCATTGTCTGGCCATATTGTTGGAACGGTAACATATTTATAAAGAGTCCCTAAGGCTCGTGATGGGAAATGTTGTCTGAACCATTTCTGCAGTCCCGCACAGTACGCTTTGTATTGCCCCTACACATTTGCACAGTCGCTTGGTTGCTGCAGTCCAGTTATGATACACTGCCCGTTTAGAGAAATGCTTCTGAAATACTGCAGAAAATAGAGATGATGCAGTGATGCAATTATTGCATGAGCTGCCATGCCCAGCTGTGGTGGTTGAAGCTGTGGACGTGGATAACCACTCAGATAACCACTGCCTTTGTGCCTGTTTCAAGCAGCCTCAGCATCAGTTGGTGAGAACTAGCACCCAGAGTTATATTCTGAACTGCAGTGGTACAGATTTGAGCTTTTAGCAGACACAGGTGAGGATGCACAAACCTGCACTACTATATAACACTTAACCTGAGCTTTTCTTTCTTTATTAGGGCAAATACAAATGCAGGAATCTGTAAAACTGAACTTCATTTGATTTTCTCTTCATAGCTTTACTTTCTTCCTCTTGTCAGTGTCACATACACACCAAAGTTATATTTCAGAGCACTAATGACTTAAAGTCCAGTATATTTAAACAATGAAATACTTCAAGAATGCAAGTACTGATATTTGCTAATGGACTAAAATTTTGTTTGACAAAAGAAAATGTATATAAGTTATTATCCAAAGATTAATTACAGAGATCTGTATTCAAGAACAGACTTCTAGGGCTAAAAGAGGCATGATGGCTGATTTTTGAAGTAGAAGCAGAGCTGAGGATTTGTTCCCCTCAAAGCGTTCTTTGTTCCTGTCTTGCAGTGCATGATCAATGAACGGCTAGTGATCGTTAAAGGACATACTGGTCAATCCCACATTAGACTCCATCTTCTTTATTAATGGACTTTTCCTTTTTCTGCCTCCACCTACTCTGCTTCAAGAAAGCAGGATTGTATTTTCACATGAAAGCGTTGCTGAGTGGCAGTCTCGCTTTATGTGAATGTTGCTTAGATGTCTGCTTTAGCTGCCAGATGGAGTTTCAAAGGTGTTGGAAAACAGCACCACAAGGCCGTGTTATATTTCTGATGATGTCTTATTAAGGCCATCAGTTACAGCCTGATCAGTACAGCGCACATGAACAGTGGTGGTTGGACTGTAAAAACACTGTATATGCCAAGCCCACCATCTCCATGTGATAAAAAGACAAACCATGAAAACTCCCCTTCCATCTAAAGTAGCAGAGCTCGTCAGCATGCAACAAGGCTGCAGTATGCTGACCTTCATCATGTAACCTGAACTCCTCTCCCCTTCTGAGGCTTGATGTGCTGCTGGCTTGGACATTTTCCAAGGTCAGGTGGAGGGCCCTGGTCCTGTAGGGAGGTGATGAGGTGATGTTTCTAATGCCCTCTACTGTTAATGAGTGCATCTAGAGGGAACACAGGAGGGTAGAGCTAAGGTGGAAAAGTTCAAGTAAAAGGGCCCCATGTGTGCGTGAGTGTTTGTGTGCATGCTGAAAGCTGAGCAAGATTGGTGGTAAAGGAGATGTAGAGCATATGAGCACTGCTGGAGGCATGACTTTAAATGACAATTAGAGATAAAAACAAAAAACAAAAAAAACAAGCAATTATTTATAATTGCTTGATTTAATTTACATGGATGACAAGGTTATTGCTTTGTAATCTTCTAAAAAAAAATTAGCAGATATCAGATGTATGTATTGCCTTGGTGAAAATAAAGAATGAGTGCTTAAAACCATCCATCACAAGCTGTGCTAATCTACAGTGACGTGTTTTTTAATTTAAGGGGATTTTTGCATTTTATTTGTCTGGGTGTGAATTGCCATGTGTTGCATGAGCGCAGCAGTTTATTGTCCATGTTGTTCCTCTCTGTTGGTTTATTCTTTTTGGTTCATTGCCTCACTTATTTTAAAAAATAAAAAATATATATTGTTGCTGACTAACTCCGTCCGTCAACTGTCTTCCAGGACACAAATTCAGAAATTAACATCAGAATAGTTTTCAAATACAAGGATGAACACAGCTGTGCAGTTGGGGGGGGGAGCTGGCGGTTCTTTAAAGGCTAATCTGGCACTGCTGCTGTGCCATTGATCGTCTGGTTTACTGTGGCGCTCCTCCAGACAAATGAGTCAATACATTATTCAGTGTATTGAGACTCCTACAAAACCTGTGACACTGGAGAAAACTAGTGTCCTCAGCTGCCTATTTTCCTCGAGTATCATTATGATCGTGAATGGAGCCGCTGATTTGCCCTTCAAGTTGCCTCCATTTTTGTGCGCGTTTGTGTGTTTTAAACGATGCTGGCTCCAACGATGTGTAATCGCATGTCATGGTGCATAACTGCTGTCCGATAAATTGTTTAACACCGCCGGTTAGGCGGCAGGCATTACATGGTGACAGCAAACATAAAGACGTAAATGTAATAGTCATTTTGTGACACACTGCGTTTGCTTTTACTCCCTTCAGTCTTTTTATGTAAGCTCCTTTTTGGACAGCATTGTTTCTCAATTGTCACTGAAGTGTGACGTTGACAATGCCGGAAAAACAACTTCACTGGAAGCATTTTAGCATTTGTTTTGGTGCGGTACACCAATTAGGATAATATAAGGGGAGTCGTGACTAGAGTTGCTCTGATATGCTGCCTGTCAAAATATGTGGAATTTATTTTTTTTTTTTTGGACAGAAGTACAGCTTAATTTGTAAGAAATTCTTAGAAACAACTTTGAGGCTAAGGAGAATGACATTTGAGTAAGTAGGACCATTTTAAACCAACCTGTCAAACTTCTTTAAAGGTTTCAGGGCCCTTTAAAGGACACTATACAAGACACAAATCTGTTCTGTAAATTTATAGCTGCTTCACGCCACTGATCATCACTATGAATATGTGCCTTTTGTGCAGAAACTGATGGAAACTTAACCAAGGAGGCTTAAGACGAGGCTGGATTACCAAATATTTAATGTGAGCAACGAGTGCAACTACCCCAGGTGCTAAACCCATGCCGCCTCTAAATATTCCAAGTGCGGTTTGGTGTTTCTTGATGATTATATCGCTTGAAAATTTGTTTGGGAATTTGCACCACTAAAAAACAGTAGCCCTGCATGTTTATGAAAAGCTGTAACCCCTGTAAAAATTGAATAATAAAACTAAATGTAGCTAATGTTGTGGTCACATGGTGAGCATGCCTTTATCAAGATCTGTTTCTTCAGACATCACCAAATTATTAAATTGCTGGTTGGTTTATGCGTTGGGATGCAAAATGTAAGGAATGTGCCATCTAGTGTGTTTTGTGTGCTGCACCTGGAGCAAATAAAGGCCCATCAGCAATTTATTTTCCACCAAACGCATTAATTCTGCTCAGCTATTTATTGCAGTTGGCTGAACTCATAATACTATGGCCATGCACTGCTCATTTTACTAATGTTTACACTAAGACATCTTAGAGACTTCTGCGAGATGAAATTTTTAAGTATTCTGCTACGTATCACTGAAGAATATAGATCGATATTGTTTTGAGCCACACTTTGCAGACATGGAGCATCACGGTTGCGTTTAGAACTCCGCTGGCATTGTTCGTGCTGCCCCTTTCTTTCAAGTACTTTAAAAAAAAATCAACAGGTGGCGCTCTCTCCTTCGCCATTCCAAAATGCTCGAGGTGCACTGTTTGATTTTGTTATTGCCCCAAACAGCAGCTCAAGATTCAGACTGAACTCATGGCTAATGTTCAGAACACAAAACACAAAATTAAGCTGGCTGGACTTTTGGGGGGATTTAGGATCTCAACGGGGCAACCACAACAAAACCAGCAAGTGTGCCTTTAATTTGTGAAGCCGTTCACCTCAGCAGACCGTGGAAAGCAGACTTATTCCACTCTCTGAGCCGCAGTCTGCTACTGCGATACTCTGATACTCTCAACTCATATAAACTCTGATAGGACTGTGTGAGTGTTCCACTCGTGTCTTTTGTAATTACTCTGACAGCAGCTGCATGATACACAGAGGATTCATCAGATCTATTATTCAGCTTTAAGTGGGTGGAGTGACACCACTTATTCTGAAAAAGCTCAAGGAAGCTCAATTTTTCATAATATATTGCAGCAATACTCCTTATTATCACATACCAGTAACTTCCCACTCTGGGCAAATTGTCATCCCGTATATGTATATCTAATTAATAATATAGCATAATAATATATGAGATTCATTTAAGCACTATGTAAACCAGTATACAGAGAAATGACTCTTAAGACTTTGTTGTGTTGCATTGGTGGTGGTAACAGAGATGCATGATGTTCTTGTCGTTTTCCTCAAGTGTGATTTTCCTCTTCCATTTCGTGTGCAAAGGGGGCTAGTGGAGAGAGATGAGATACATGCAGCTGTTATGTCAGCACATGCCCCACATTGTGTAACTTTACAAGGTCTGTTGCTCTGAGGCACAGATAGCAATCTAAGGCTGTTTAATAGAGCAATCGTAAATGTCTCCCACAGCTTTGAACGCAGAGTTGTGGTAGAACATCCTGCTGCTTTTAGGGCCTTTGTGAGATCTGCTCAGATGAACAAACACATTGAATGATTCACTGAGAGTTAATGCAGCAAACTACCTGTGTGAAATGAACAAAAATATTCAGACTTTATGAATCAGAGATTGCAGACTGTGGAAATGATTGGCTCTGAGGTGGCCCTCTGCAGGAACCTCGCAGCAACAGTAGCAACTACAGAACAGAGCTACACTTTGAGTAATAGCTCAACAAACCCCCTGAAGGGAGAATTAAGGAGGTGGGCATGATGTGCACAAGCTAAGTACCTCAACACACTGTTACTGCTGAGATGTCGTTCACTGCAGGCTTGCTCCATCTTGTCTGCATTCCACAGCAAACTCAGGGTAGTGGCTTGTGGAAAATTCCACCTTTCTGGCATTTCTGGGAAAGATGAGAAGGATAAGGGCAGAATCCTAGCACCTACTACAGTGTAAGTTGAACATGAAAAGTATTTCAGTCTTTAGATTAAGGACCTTATGAGGTATTTTTTAAATGGGTAAATATTAAAAAGACAATTATACTGAAATTTCAAAAGAAATGTTTCAGGTATTTATCACCTAAGGAATACAGTCTTCTTGTCACTCTTAACCCAGCTATTCAGTACTACCAGCAGCTAATTAGCTTATAAAAGCACAAAGACTAGAAATAAAGGGGAAGGCTAGTCTGGCTCTTGTCTAGTGGTAAGAAAATCCGCACTCTAATTAACACATTAGTTCTGATTTGTATAATATTAACCAAAACTTAAGTATAAGCTACATTCATCCAAGAAATACAACACATAATCCCCTTAAAACCACAACATGTGGTTTTCACACTCTGGATTGGATTGGCTTGGATTAAATAAGCAAGATATAACAAGTTCATTTGTGGCATTCATAGGTGACAGAACCAGACTATAAACGCTTACCCACCATTACCATTTACTCCGCCGACACAGTTGAACAGGCTTGTCATTTCACTCTCAGCAAGGAAGCAAATAAGTACCATATTTTTCCAGTTACTTGTGTAATATTGTCCATCCATCAACCCAGCCCCCTTCAAAAAAAGAGACACATGCAGTACTCCGCTGCGTGCTCATAGCATGAGTGCTAGTGGCCGTGCAGGAGCTGTCTTCAACATGGGAAAAATTGAAAAATAATCTATATTGGATCAGTTTTTGTGGGCTTTATAAGGACTCTGATGGATTGTAAAGCTAAAAGGATTACAGTTGCATCAAAGTTATCGCTAGAATAGGATTGGAGTAGGATTGCTACACTTCAAGACAAAAAAAGCACATACAGTGCTCAACTGAGCAGGGTATGGATTGGGCAGGCAACCAACTTTGGTTCATCTCACCTTGCTGTTTTATTAAAATAAATAAAAATGAGGGGCGAGTACATTCACGTCGTCACAACTGCACAGTTCCAGTAGCAGTAGCACGCACTACGTCCACAAAGTCAAGGTTATAAACTAAGATTCACCTTTAAAAAACATATTAAAAGTACATTTAAAGCAGTACTGAAAAAGGCAATCTCGTTTAATTACAACCAACTGGGCCGACTTTATACCGCATCGTGAACCAGTACGGATAATTACAACCATGCACGCAAAGTACGCACAGCGTGGCTACATTGTGCTGTAAACTGTAGCCACGGTTATAAAAGGGCAAAAGCATCCGTCTTGGATGGCATCATGTACAAAACAGGAGAGACTTTTTCTGAAGGTGCAGAAGTGGATTAATCGAGTCACAACACAGCAAGGCCATTGTCTGTGAGCACAGAATATCCTCAACACATTTCCAGTGTTGTATTTTTTTGAGTAAGAGCCTGCTTTAAAGCTAGCCTCACAAGCAGATGAATGACCTCTTTTTAGTTACAAAGGGACATGCATAGGCCCATGTGGTCTATAATCAGTGTCCTCATGAGCTTGGTTGCCACTGCAATAACGTATCACTGATATGGCTGTTTAACCTTTTCATTACAAAGTTGTATGACTTAATTTTATTTATAGTAGTTCCAAAACTATGCCGGTAGAAATCTACCGAGGGGGGGTACAATGACCTTTTGGATGAGCCTGAACCCCTGAAGCCTTTCTGTAATGAAAAGATGGCAGCTGAGAGTTCATAGACTGACCAGAAAGGAAGGCGAAGGCAAAAAACTTTGCCCTCCAAAAGTCTATCTATTCGAAATGTAAAAAACAAAAAGAAAAACAGGCCGACAGATGAATGTTAGTGGAACTAAAACTGATAAAGTCACTGAATAGTTCTTTGCTGCAGGGAGAACAATATGTGTGTGACTCACCGACACAAGTAAATGTTTAGTATGTTCTCTTCAGTCTATGCTTGTCGCCGTCTCTCCTCTTCGGCTGGTAAACTGAATAGGGTTTAAATCTAATGACTGACTTGGCAGGTCTGACACATTCACGGTAAAAAGCTTTGGTCGTGCAGGCAGTGTGTTTGGGGTCATTCTTGTGTTGTTACTGTAGGTGAAGGTCCACCTGGAGCTACTTTGTACACATAGTGGTTCAAAAAAAATGTGCACACTTTGAATTTTACTCTGCTGCTGCTTAGATCCTACCTCTTAGTCACAAAAGGCAAGAAAGCCTGTACGTGCAAGCCATGCCGTGGCCTCCGCCGTGTTTATGATTAAGTGTTGCAAGTCTTGCTACACAATGATTTTGTGGCTATTTAGATGCCTCACTTTTAGTTCTTTATGATGATTACAATTCTAAGTATCTAAAGTGCCTCACGTTTTGCAAAGCACTGTACAATTCATAGTGAACATTTCAGCCATTTCTCTTTTATATGCCATATAAATATACTGAATTTGAGATGTTTTGGGGGTGAGTCAGTGCTGTATGTATCTGATGTCAGATTTTCAGTGTGTTGAGTAAGAGCCTGCATGTCACTGGGTTTTTCTTTCTTTCGTTTTTTTTTTTTTTTTTGAATCTAGTGGGACTGCTGTATTTTGCATTTGGTTCAGGATCCAGGCATTTTAATCAAAATAACAAAATAGTGTATTTACCAAGTAGTTGCAGACAGATATGCTATTTTCCTGGAGTTTAATTGAACTTTCAAACCTCCAGTTTTGAACCCCTACTGTGTTCGCTGCCTTTTAACTGCAATCATTTAAAGAGATTAAAATCTGGGCGCTGGGCTTATGCTTTCACACAGCATTCAGTATGAATCAGTGTCCCTCAGGGACACTGGATTGGCTCATCAAAGAATAAATCTTTGCAAAATGACATGCCAATGAAGCCTGTTCCTGCCTGATATACATTTATTTCTCCCTCTTACTTTAGAAAGATATCTTGATCTCTGTGAGACTACCTGTATGAAGATAAAACAAAAACTAATTCACCCCTGAGTAATAAATTATGAGCCACATATTGAGAGAATACTTACATAGCCTACACTGATGATTCAGTTCATGTCAGGACAGGTTTCAGCTTTCATTTCAGCAAATCTGGCTGCTCTATCTTTCTGGAGAAAGATTATTAATATTCTGTCATTGTTCAGAAGTTGAAAACACAACACTCTTACGTTTTTTGGTTTATTTTTTTCACAACCTTTTTTTTTTTTTTCCTCTACTGCTTCTATTTTTCTTTTTCTTTTTTCCTTACTGTAAGAAGCACTGTTGGGTAAGGGCAAGGCATCCTGAATGTTTCTTTCAGGTATGAGCACAGTGATGCATATCTTACCTGAGCACGGTGGAGTTGCAGCACGCCGCTTCCCCCAGGCTTCTGAACCAGACCCCACCCAATCCTCCGTACTGGGCTAAATCTGGAGCTTTCCTCTGCAGAGTCTGCATGTTTCCCCCATGCCTGTTGCCTTACACACTCGAAGGAAATGCACGTAAGGGTAACTGGTGATTCTAAACTGGCATCAGGCATTGCTTTGGGTTGCTTGAAGTGCATTTAACAAAGTGCTGTATGGTTGTGAACATGGCTTGTAGCGTAAAGCACACTGAGTGGTTGGTATGATGAGAAAAGCTCTACATAAATACCTGTCAATTTTTGTTAACTCTGTCATAGATTATACTTTAAGTACTGCAGTATTCTATCATGCCAATTTGGACAGTCATGCTGATTCAGCTCTCCTCTCCCCATTGTTTATTTTGAGGACATTACTCAATGCTAAATTAAGGGGCTTGGTCTAGCATTTTTTTTAAAACACTACTCAAATTTGCCCGTGCACTGAATATGACTAATGCCAACAGAGAGTTAGTATTGATTAACGCACTCTAGAAATAGGATAATGGCTCACCTGATACTGTCCAAACAAACAAGGCATTTTTTAAAAAGCTTTGTTTTATTTTACACTATTCCTGTTTGTGCAGCTCAAACACAAAGGTGTAACATTTTAACTGGTGCGCTTTAGAGGTCCTACTTCCTGCCTTTTGTTGAAAAGAGCCGGGTAGGTGTTTATCTCTCTATTTGAGCTAAAAAACTTAGCCTGCTGATGCCTGCAGCTGCATCGTTAGTGCTCAAACACCAGAATGATATCAGTCTGCTTATCTAACCCTCAATTCCCAAATTGTCAAATTATTCCCTCACTTACATGTGAGAGAATAAATAAAATCAGGGCTGCCAGAACTATAGACTTCAAAACCTCACAATCTCCCGTTTTGTGTGGATATTAACTTTGTACTTCAGCCTCTTCTACAAACTGGGGGTCAAAGAGTGTAAAACAAAAATGTTTTTGCTGTGTTTGTCAAGACTGAACAGGGCTAACTTTTGCCTCAGCTGCCTAAATTTTCTCCTCTTAACTTCCTTGCTCAGGTACAGTGCAGCATTCCAGACAAGTTGAAACATGACCGTGTGCACTCTCTGTTTCAGAGAATCAGTTAAACTGGGTGGATGCAAGAAAATGGGTCACACACATCTCGCTCTGTAACTTAAGATTGTAAAATAATAAAATAAAGATTGTGTTAAACCTGGGTCACATCCTGGCAGGTATTCGGAGGTAAATTCAGAAATTCTGGCCCAAGATGTCTCTAAAAAAAAAAAGAGAAGAAGAAGAAGAAAGAAAAAAAACAATCTGCACTGCACTTAAAAAATATCAAATGAGTTGATTTACATAAAAGTGAAGTTTTTCTGTGGCATTTGCCATCATTTTGTGTTTGAGTAGCTTCATTCAAACAGGGAATAAATCCTCTAAACAAGAAGCCTGAAGAAATCTCCTTTTGAAGGAAAGGCAAACACAATATCAGCAGGCTTGAAAAGAGCTTATTACGTCTGTCATTTCTCTAAAATTTAAGTTTTGAAAGTTTTTTTTTTAAGATTGTGTTATTACTAATACATTTTCAGCAGAGTAATAAGCCCCAGAGTTCCCAGCTGCTATGGCCTGAACTCTTACTATGGAAGAAACATCAAAGAGAGGATTTTCATGGGATTAACAACTGAGATATAGTTTCTTCCATAATACTTACATTTAAGGTTGCTGGATTTAATTAAGAAGTAAACAGGTTGGTGATACGTTCAAATGAACTTCATTTATCATCATTATTATCAAATTATGGACATTGGGAGGTTGTAATGCATTCATGTTTGTTGCCACTTTTTTGCACACAGTTGTTTCTCTGATTCGCATTTCGATGTTTGTGTAATTCATAAACGTTTCTGTCGGGGAGGAGACAGTTTTATTTAAAATTCAGTTCCTGGATAAAACAAAAAAGCTGTTTTTGGGGTGTGGACTTGCTTCGAGGCAGAAAAGGGGGAGGGTTAACCCTGTTGCTGCTTTGCCATTGGTTGACACAGGGACAAAAATGCTTGTACCTGGTGCAGGTAAACAGATTGCAATCAGGCAAAGGAGAAGAGGATCGTCTGGCGGGACTTACTCCAAGACATCAGTTTCATTTCATTCGACCGCCCTGGAAAACGTGACAGCTTTTTCGTGCGTGGCTTTTGCACAGGTTTGCGTTGTATACATTGTCTAACTGCACACAAAGAAAGAGAAGAGTTAGCATTTGTGGGTTTATTATGAATTAGTTGTGCTTTGTTGTATTTTTCCACATGGCGAGTGCATTGCCTTGTGAAGCAGATGAGCTGAGATTGGAGATTTAAAAGCTGGCAAAAACAGAGTACACAGATCCGGCGTCACAGGTTCTTTTTCGTGTGAAGAATTGAGTCTTAGGAGTGTCTGAGCTGAAGGCTGTGAGATATGGTAATAGATGGTTACAATTGTGTGGGGTTTGGTCTCTACATGTTAATAATCACTCTTCATTCATCAGGCTGAAAAGGCTGCAAAAGGATGGAAAACAGTGAAAACAGGTCCTTACTTGTGCAGGGAGAGGCCTCGCCTGGCACACCCTTCGCACATGCTTGTATAGAAGGAAACTTGAGCGCACACTCCAATGGAACCTGTCTTTCATGTATTTGTTGTCTTTAACTAATCAACTTCTTCTTCCCTGACAGAAACAGAAAGAATGACATCACTGAAAGCGTTGAAGGAAAAAATTGGTGTCAACGTTCGCAGCGATTCGTCACCAGAGGCTTCAGCGTGCTCGCTCAGCTTGTGAAACCATCCATGTTTTCTATCCTTCATTCCACCGGAGTCTGTATAAAGTGCCAATCAGATTTCAGTGGTTTGAAGAGTAAGACACATGGAATTTGTCATCCTGGGAGAACTAATCACATTATGAAGCGTTTTAATGGTTGCGACTTTTACAATAAAAGTTCATTTTTAACTTTGGGGGTTTTTTTTTTTTTGGTTTGGTTTTTTGAAATAAAAGAAATGGCCTTTAATGTCACCCAAAGGCAACGTGATGGTGAAAGCAGCAGTTCTGCACAAGCACTGAAAGAGGGCTTCTCCTCATTCGTACCTGCATTGCGACAGGAGTTGAATACCGCTGCACTGATTGCACTTTAGAGTTATTGCAGGATCACAGAGTGCTGGCGGCCCCACTTTAGGTCTTTTTGACTGTCACTCTCAGAGGTTGCTGTGTCCTCACCCTGTCTCTCTTTCTCTCTGCACTCGCTTCTCCGAGACGTAGCAATTACATAATGATTTCTAAACTCCCACATCGCCACTTTCACAGCAAGCTCTTCTGAGCTTTTGCTAAGATGTATTTTTGTGTCCCCAAAGTCTTCGCAGATTATAACTGTACCCAAGGAACCCAGACATACAATATAAGCCGCGTATGGAATGGAGTAACTCACTGTTGATTAATGAGCATCATTTTTTTCTCTATAAAGAATATGGTTTTTCCATAAGGTTTTAAGCAGTTCTCTGTGGGACAATTAGCTTGCCTCATTAGCACAGGACACTCCCCAGATTATATTCAAAGCCTTAATTATAGCTAAATAGGCAGCTACATTGAGCCCGTGTCAACTAACTATAATTCTTCCTACCAATTAATGTAGCGGGAGTATTAACTAACAAAACAACATGCCAGATCAGCAGAGATCCGTACAGACTTGTACTTAATAACAGGGTTGTTGTGATTGATGGTGACATAATAAATAAGCAGCTATTAGGTATTTAAATTAGAACATATCTGAAAGGTCTCAAGAACAAGAAAAATGCATCCTGTTGTAAATTCACAACTATCATCACCATTACAGAGCAAAGAAGAGTCAGTGCAATTCCCAGATTTTAAGCAAAACTGGTAAATTGTGGAAGGTAGTGTACCCAATTTATTTCAAAGACAGAACAACCCATGCATGACCCAGAGTTTAAAAAAGATAATCTGTCTCAGGTTAATCTCAGCTTCCCCTGCAGCCCAGTGATCAGCTGATCCCAGCAGGCCTCACATGTTAGAAAGACTTTTGGTTTTCTCCGCAACAGACTTTTCATGTGCCACACACCCCAGCCTGCTATTCACCTTCCTGTTTGATGCAATGATAACCAGAGGGCTTAGTGCTGTATACAGCGAGCCGAAGAATATACGCAGGTCCGAGATCAGTGAGGAACTCAGGGTATTCTTCACAGTGAGGGTGTACACCCAAAGCCCATTATCTGCCCCATAGAGGACAACGTACAAGGTCACAAGTGCCACCACAGCTTTGGCAGCACGTTGCTCAGCCCCACCATTTCCTCCAACTCTGCCACCTCCACCACTGCGGAGTCCCCTCACCTGATGGCTGTGCTTGTAAAGGAAGACCAGGATAATTATACTTGTCAGAGTCATGGAGGCCATAGGCACAACATCCCTGGCAACTTGGACTGCCCCGTTGGCATCTCTGGACAACTTTGATGGAAAGTTCACAGAGCAGAATTGCACATTAATGCTGTTTTCTGCCAGGCTAGTTTCATTCTTGGTACTGACAGAAAACAGTGCGGCTGCTGTCGTCATGCAGGCATTGATAACCCAAAGGAAAACAAACACAAAGGCCAAATAGTGGTCTAACAAGACACGGGCAGCAGCCCATCTTGATCCCGGAGGAGCAATGCTCATGCACTGGTAGGCATTCAGCAGGAAGGTGAGCCAGATTGAGAGAGAGCGTGATGTTCTATAGATAAAGATCACTGATTTACAGCCTGTGTTTCCAAAGATGTCGGCCAGACGGAAGGAGGCCAGGGTCTCCAGCAAAGCACGTACAACCACCACCAGCAGGTTGGCACACGCCAGGTGCAGGAGAATGGCATCAGCTGTTAAAAGCTGCTTCTCCTGGTACAGCAAGATGAGGAATGCCACAATTACAGCTGCATTACCGGGAATTCCCACAATGGTCAGGGAGAGATAGAGCATCCCACGGACAAACACTTCTGATGCCATTCCTGCAGGAAGTTTAAAACAAATCAATAAAATCACATTACCAAGATGTTATTTGTCATGTACTTGCAAATGTCAAACAGTGCCTAGCATTCAGATGGTATCAGGAAAAAAATTCCTACCTGAGAACTGTCAGAGCTAAAGAGGTCTAAAGTGGATCTTGTGCCTGTCACGCTGTGATCCCTCTCTCCTGATGTAGTCAGGGTGTTTGTGTTCTTATACTGGCAGACAGGTGGGATCTGTTTTGCATGGTCCATTGACTTCTCTTCCTTCAGCCTCCAATTACTTGAGATCAATTCAGATGACTGCTTCTGTACCTGTATTGGGTTTCAGACAGGATAACACAGTGGAAGCCGTGTTTGTCCTCTTAGAAAGAGAAAGTGGAGACTACTAAATCAATTTTCTAATTACTGAACCTATATATAGATCTATGCATAAAAACCCTCAACATTACTTTTGCATTTTTTATTTCTACAATCTTTTTTAAAAGCCACTGCATATGAGAAACCCTCCCCGTGCTGGATAACCGGATACCGACACCACAGTGTCCTCCAGTGGAGAAAGAGAAAACAAAGGAAAAGCCAGAGGACGTTCCACGCGCTCTGCGCGATAGATCACCTGCAATTTTCATTCGGAGCGGGACATAGCATCTAATTTATGATTGTGTAATTCATCCACAGCAATAAAAGTTAATTAATAGAATTTAACCTAAACTGTGAGGATGTTGTAAGGACAATATGATTTAACAGCAGAAAACTGGTAGGGAACATTCCTCAATTCCTGTAAGAACGCGGAGAGACGTCCTGCTTTGAAATTATACTTTTTTGGTATAGTGTGACCACATTAAAAAAAAACCTGATTAAATATATGTTCTGAACACTATAAGTAGAATGTATGTGCTGACCATAATTTCCACCTTCAATGTAATTTTTTTTTTTTAACTTCTTTTTGTCTCTCATTGAAAGACAGCCAGATGAAACTGGATCATTTTTTCATGTTTCTTGCTTTCCAGGACTTACTTGCTTTTCCTCCAGTCTGATTCTTACAGCTCTGTATGTTTCCACCTATATTTGTATTGTTGTATTTTCACTATTTTTATTTATGCCAACTCTGGGTATTGGGCATTTAGTGCAGATGTGCTGCTTTTCTCGAGGTTGGTCCAGCTTGTATTTGCTGTTTGACATGATTAAAACAAAAACAGCTTGGACAGACAGTAAGGCATAAGCATCATAAGCACTTGTCTTGCTTGTATTGGATTGATTGTATTGAAAGATAGCAAAAATGAAACTTAGGTTCCCTCAGAGTTTACAGTTAATGAGTTTTAGATGATGAAGCCAAAGGAAATGTAAAGTGATGGGAGGTCACCTGTCCCCATCGCCTTGAGAAGCTGCCGAGCCAAAAGCTTCCCAAACTGCATTTTTCTTTCTGTTGGAAAGATTAAAAATCCCCTCTACCCGAAGATATTTGCCCTCACCGGCATATTTAAAGGAGCAAAAGGCTGAGAAGTGACGTTTCTCCTAACTAAAATGAGCTAAACATCTAAAAAGGGACCTGAGTTTGAGGACGCATTCACGTAAACTGCGACCAGTTCTGCAAGTGTCACATGACACGTGCACGAGGCACTGCGAGGGTCATATCGTGTCCTAGTGGCATCAGTTTCATCGTGACATTTGCACGCCTTCCATATTGCTGCAACTGTGTGGACTTGTCAAAAGGCCACTACACAACTATGCACTTGACCTCAAAGCAGTTGTCACACAGATAGAAAGTAGTATAATATGGACAGTGGTACATCCGTGGTGTCTGCAGCTGTCCACAAGGGAGTATAATCTGAGCCTAGGGAAATGATGCGCTGATTGTTCTCATTTTGCAAAGATCTTCAAAATAGTAATGCCCATGATGGTGTGTGTAGTATTTGATACGATATAACATAACATATTGGGGACGGCTGTGGCTCAGGTGGTAGAGCAGGTCATATACCAATCAGAATCGATTCCCAGCTCCTCCTGTCCATGTATCAAAGTATCCTTGGGCAGGATAACCCAGGATTACCCCCTGATGCATCCATCAGAGTGTGAATGTCAGATAAAAGTGCTTAGGTATTGAAAAAAAAAATGCACTGCCTGAATGTATGATTTTAGCAGAAACTCTTCAAGTGCTCAAAAATGAGCAGAAAGGCGCTATTTAGGAGCCAGTCAATTTACCGTGCTTGTATACTTATTATTCTGTCAGACTATAAAATTTATTTATTATTGCAATGTTAAAAAACTGTTTACATCAGCCACAATGTATCTCGTGTCAAGAAAACAAAAATCTTTTAACTTGCTATGAAGCGTACTGTTGCAGTCCCCTGAGAAGGACATGCTTGAACTTGCCATTTTAATTAGCTCTCTGAACATATAAACATGTTAAAAACACACACACACACACACACACACGGGGAAATAAATAACACATGTAGCGATTGTTTATTCCAAGGGCTCTACCCATGGGGAAAGCAAGCTTCTCAAACAACACTGTTTCAGCACACAGTGTGAATTAACTGACCAGGTAGAGCACTCATAAAGACAGATGTGCCGTTTGCAGTTTAGATGGTTATAATACCTGGATACTTTTAATAAATTTCTGTTGCAGTTTATGTCAGTGCTGAGAATTACAACATAAATTAAGAATGGCTGGTTGTCCCTGTGCCTCCAATTAGTGCAGACATGCATTGTTATATGGCTAATTGTTTTGCTCCTCTGTGTCTTTGACGTGCTCCCTGGACATGATGGAGAAAAGGAGCGCACCCTGAAGCACCAGCTGTGCATGTAAAAGCCTCTTGATGGCTCATTCGGAGCATCATGAGGCTGCTTTTGCGTAAACAGTAAGCACTCACTGTTGTCTCCACATGGTCAGTCAAGCCTTTTTTCTTTTTTTTTTTAACTCCACAGGGAAATGGTTTTATGATATTTCAGAGTGCAGGAAAATAACACTTAAGAGTTTACACGAGGAAGTTATTTTCCTAGGCTAAACTTCTTCTTCTTAAATCTTCTCTTGAATCTTTGACAGAAAGTAAATATTAGAATATTGAGAAAACTGTGATAAAACTAATTTCCACGTGTACAGAAAGTATACATGTGGAAACCTTTCTTGTTTTATGTTGTGCTTGTTGAAATGACCCCTCCGGAGCATTTTCAACATTATTTCAAAGTTAATGGTAATCAGGTTGAGTTAGAAAAATCATGTTGGAATCTTTTAAATTTGAGCTCTTTTTCATTTAAAATCCTGTCTTAATGGTCCTTCACTGCTGCTACTTACTTTTTAGAAGTATTGGTATATTTGTGGGCACAAAATCTATATTTTCCCTCATTACTTTGAGGACATGTTAATTATGGCTCTCTTATAAGTGGTGGAAAGGTATATCAAGCCAAAAAAGTTTCAGCATCCATGGGGGTACTGTTTCCTTTGTGGTTCTTTTCCTCTGAGAATATGAGTCATATTTGGTTTGTTACATTAACTTTACAAACTGTGGGCTGAACAGTGAAATCTTGGCCAATAGTCTTGAGGGGCATCTGGGATTATATATTACACTTATAAAGGCCTTTCAACACTTAATTCACTACACACTACTTTTCTCTGCAACTTCAGGTGGGCATCATTTTCACTACAGATGATACAATTATATTCGTGTTATGTGGTTTTATGTCATCTAACCGACTTGGAAGATCAATGTAATATGCATAGTATTTATCACAGTTTTGATTTTCTGTTTTGCAAATCATGACCACTGCAGGCTTTGCTGTCATGGATCTGTGTGTGACCATCAAAGGGGTCTCCTTCCTCTTGCAAACAGGTATGGGCATTTTAGGGAACACTGTGGTACTCCTGGCATACTCCCACATCATTTGCACTGAACCGAAGCTCCTTCCTGTGGACATGATCCTGTGCCACCTGGCCTTCGCCAACCTGATGTTGCTGCTGACCCGTTGTGTCCCCCAAACAATGGCTGTGTTCGGGCTGAAGGACCTACTGAATGATCCCGGCTGTAAGATAGTAATCTATGCCTACCGCATCAGCCGGGCTTTGTCGGTCTGCATCACCTGTATGCTCAGTGTGTTTCAGGCAGTGATCATCACCCCCCCTGGGCCTTACTTGTCCAGGCTGAAGCCTGCGCTTCCTTCCCTGGTTCTCCCCACCTTTGCAGGGCTGTGGCTTTTCAATATGGCCATATGCATAGCAGCTCCTTTTTTCTCCATGGCTCCACAAAATGGTACCGTCCCTGCCTTCACCTTAAATCTGGGCTTCTGTCATGTGGACTTCAGAGACAACTTATCCTACGTGATTAATGGGGTGGCTGTCTCAGTGAGGGATTTTGCATTTGTTGCCCTAATGGTGGGCTCCAGCTCTTACATCCTGCTGCTTCTCCACCGCCATAGCCACCAAGTGAGAGGGATCCGTCGCTCTCAGGGTGGAGGGGCAGAGACCAGAGCAGCCAAAACGGTGCTCACCCTGGTAGTTCTCTATGTGGTCTTCTTTGGGATTGATAATGTGATCTGGATCTACATGCTGACTGTGGCAAAAGTGTCACCAGTGGTGGCTGATATGAGAGTGTTTTTCTCTTCGTGCTACGCCTCTCTCAGCCCCTACTTTATCATTTCCTCCAACAAAAAGGTCAAGACGAAGATCGTGTGTGCAGCTGAGCACGACCAACCGTCAGCGGACACTCAAGAGTCGAATGACAAATGACTCTGTCTCTATCTTGACAGCTTGCCGACTCACCTGCTAGACAGCAGAGTCATTCTATTAGACCTTAACATTTTGAGAAGACTGTTATTTAGCTAAGCAATGAACTCTTCAGACAGCAGTACTAGAGTGTAGTGTTGCATGGCTTCTAGTGTGCATTCTTAATATTTTTCATCAGAATTATAATTAAATGTAAATTACGGATGTGTGTGTTAATTGAGAGACAGCTTTTTTAAAAGTCAAATATGTCACATACCCCCTCATTATCCTTGGATTCATACAAAAGCAATTTAAACTGGGCTGGAAGCACTTTCACACACACAACTCTTTCAGTATTTTTCAGGGAATCTATATTGCACATTTTCCCACATATTTGATACGGTAGGACTCAAGATTTTACACATGGCTGAGATGTCGCTTGAGCCAAATCAAAACCTTTAAACTATCATTTGGCCAGAAACATAAAAAAGGGGGGGGCGGATTTACAACATGTCTTGCCTTTTGGAAAAGTTTCTTTAAAAAAATTAAATAATGTGAAAAAATACAGACTGCCCTCGTTAGTTGTTAAAATGCCGCTATACTATTTTCTAAAAAAAAATTAAACAGGAATAAAGTTGATACTAGCGTTTCTAGCTCCTGCGCTCTCATTGGCCGAAATGTTAGGAACAGACTGAGTATTATCTTTCCTCTGATTTGACTCTCAGGTAGCGGTTCCCTATTCAGGTGTACAAGTTTCATCACCAAACTATGTATACGAACATATATTTTCTGTGCATAGCTTTAGCTAATGTTGATCCCTCAAGCTTTGACAATTATATACACCTTTGAAAGGCTTTTCTATTTTGGATAGCCTGAAATTTCCACCTGAGAGACAAAGCTTGGGGAATGGTACGCGCTAATTAAGAAACACAACAAACCCCGGAAAAGGGAAGCGGAAGAACAAGCTAAAAAAAGTACTGAACAGCTGAAATAAACAAGTAGACATATGCTTATAAGAAGAATAGCAGTTAAAATGTAACATGTGCAGAGATTCCGAAACTTGGCGGAAGAGGTAAAGCAAACGGTAAGCGAAGCTAATAGTTAGCTTAATTTTAAAAAAAAAGACGCTGCAGCGCGCCTGAAACTGATGACAGCAACGTGTTAACGGAACAGTATGTGATGATCAGTAAGGGTTTATTCCGCTGTGTGCCAAAGCCACAGTGCTGTTCAGTGTCAGGTAAGTTGTTTTGGCTACTTTTACCTAACCCTTAGCGTGCCTGTGTGTTCACAGGTGCTTGTTTCACACCAACATTTATGTCTGCTTTCCTTTGCGGGCCACTCCTTTTTAGTTTAGTTCTGCTTTTTTCCAGCTTCAGTATTGGGTTCGTGCAAACTTTCTGTTTAGTAAACGCACCTGGCTTTGTGCCCAGTCCTCCTCTCTTTACTGTGAAATGACCTGACTCGGGTACACCAGTTCCAGTATCTAATGACAATGGCCAGAATAGCCTGGTATCAAGAGAAGGTAAGAGCAACACATCCAATGCAGTTAATGCAATTTAGAAACTAATCAGTTTTATTCTCACTATTTACTGTGGATGTTGTAGTACTGCCGTTAAAAATTTGTATCTATAATAATGTGTGTGGCATTTTAAGGGATGTATGGAAGTAAAATCATGTAACACTGATTCTTTTTATTGGAAAATACGTAACTGAGCTACAGTTAGCCTAATTTTCATATGTTGTTCCTGGTATGTAAAATAGGCAAAGATAGATTAGCTTTTGCCCATAAAAACCCATCAAAACTTTACTTGTATGTTTGCTTGCTTGCTTTTGTACCTTCATTTACTTCTTATTTACTATTTATTTGTTCAGTAAGAAAATAAAACAAAGTCTGTTGAAACACAGACATTTACTAAATTACTGTTTAGTAAATTACTAGCAAATTACTATTAACCTAGTTTAATTAAAGCAAAAACAAGCTAATGACAAATGCTGTCACGTTCCAAAAGCAGTAGAGCAAAGAATAAAGTCTTATATGTGCATTTATTTTAAAATATTTATTCTGAAATGTCTTTGTTCTTATTCATTTTTAAATGCATTTACTTTCTTTAGCATCCTTATGTCTCACAATATATTAAGATGTCAGCTTTGCCTCTTAGTACTTTGAGAGATATTTATTTTAAAAAAAGAACTTAATCATAGACATGAGCGGAAACATGGTTATTTTACACAATTTTTCTTAGATCTAACTCGACGAGTTTTTGTTTGATTGTTTCGGTTTTATCACTTATTGTGTTTTGTTTGAAGGAAGATAATTAGGAAAGTGTTTTTTTGTTACAGATCGGGGCCTATGATCAACAAGTTTGGGAGAAATCTCTTGAGAAAGCAGATCTAAATGTAATATACTTACTTTTCTCTTTAATGGAATAAAAAAATATTTTTTTTGGGGGGGGGTGTTGTTGTATTTGATCTCTAAGTTGAGTAAGAAGCTCTTACTATTTATACAGGGTTTGGACAGCAAACCAAAGAAGACGGGCCACATCAAGCCAGACCTCATTGATGTTGATTTAGTCAGAGGTGAGTGTAAATAATTACCATTATTTACAACTTAAGAAATAAATGTTTCTTATGAGTAAGTTCATGCATAAAGCAGATACACTATGCATTGTGTATTTGTATCTTTCCTGCAGTGCTCTACTTGCCTCACTACTTTACCTCTGTTTAATCTCTTCTTTACTTTGGCCCCGCTCCATCACTTAAAGTAAATTTAGTTTGAACAGACCATCCGTTTCATCCCCTCAGGATCGACATTTAGCAAAGCTAAACCAGAGAGTCCATGGACGGCTCTGACTCGAAAGGGTCTGGTCAGAGTGCTGCTGTTCCCATTTTTCTTCCAGTGGTGGATCCAGGTGACCTCCAAGTCCATCTCCTCATGTATCCTCATGCTCTACATTATGCAAGGTTAGCTCACCCCTTCTCATCTTGCAGATACAGGCTTCAAACAAGACTGACATGACTTTAAATATTAGTGTAGATTTTCAAATGCCGTAGACCAGGGTACATGTGTCAGAGAATTTTATTTTATGCTCATTTTTAAATGTACTGAAAAAATAATATAATATCTGCTTAGATAAGAGTTTTGGAAAAGGAGTGAACTCTCATGCAAGAACATCAGCCAGCATTCATGTGCTGGAAGAGCTAAGTCAGAGCAAATACCTTTGAGTGTTTGGTTCTTTAATTAAAGCACACAGAATCACGATAGAGCATTAATAATTCCTAAAGGAAGATTTCTTTATATCAGTTGCTGAAAAATGTGTAAGTTGCAAAGCTATGCAAGAATAAACTATATTAGAAACTTAAGAAATCTCTGGGTTACATAGTGTGGAGCCTTACTGTCACAGAGCTGCTGCCACATGGCACGTAAAAACTCTCCAGATATGTCGTTTGGATTGTCACCAACTTGGCCAGCAGTTTAATATTTGGGTTTCAGAAATACTCTTTCATAACAGTGTGACTAGAGTATTGCTAACCACCACCAAAAAAGGCAGCAAGCCCTCTCTCACAACCACTCACTGATTAATTCTGTTCCACCATAACTGTCTGAAAGCAATTGGTGGAAACAGTAGGAGTACTTTCCTGTGACCGTGTCTCCAAAATCTTAGGCTTGCAAGCACCCGGGCACAAGCGCTCTCTCTTTTACAAATAAGGTTTTTTTGTTTAGGTTGGTTAGAATAAAAGTATTTAAATGAATAAAGTACACAGGTCTCAATATTCTGTTTTTGACCTGTTAACGTTCATGAAATTAAATCCATCGCTGCAGGCTCAATTCAGTGACTCATTTGTATGCAACACTAAACTTGTTACCCATCACACCTGAGCAGCACAGAAGAGACCTCATTAGTAAGCATGAATTCTGTTATAATGTCTCCCCTAAGAGACCATTTTGTTTGCTGTTGCAAAATGTTTTGTACCCCCCAGTGGCAGCGGTGCTGCTGTACTTTGAGGTCCCTAGGGCAAGTGCCAGCGAGGTGTTTGGACCCATGTGTCTGATGCTGCTGCTGGGTACCGTGCACTGCCAGATTGTGTCGACTGAGTCCAGCCGGTGGCCCTCAGGCAGTCCAGCTGCCAGCAGCACCACCAGCCCAGCGCGCAGAAGGAGGTGGGTTTCTCATTGTTAGGCACTGCACGCATTCAGTGGTTATACTAACACTCTTGGCTCATGCATAAAGTTCCACATTAAGCATGCAGATAGACCCTAAATAGTACTCATAAACTTGTACCTGTGCCATGCAGTTAAGTCCCTCAGAGCCCGTCACATGAGATTTGTCATATCGTTGCTAGTTTATTTAAAGTTGCATTATTATTATTATTATTATTATTAACAAAATCTCCATATTAAAAACTGTAATATTCAATATGACTACTCCAGACACTGAAAAAAACTAAAACTGGCCTCAACGGTAAGTTACTTAACTAATGGCTGGACAGTTTTATTTGCTTATGAGAGATTTGCTGTACTCACTGGATTTCTGCATTCTCTATACATCATATATAGTATATGATGCGGCTCTCACATCCCAGGTTATGCTGTACATGAAAACTGAAAACTGGTCCTGATGTTAGACCTCCCGTGAAAATCCCTGATGTTCTTCTGCATGTTAAATATAGACTAATTATAATTTTAAAGGCAATCAAAGATATACTAATATAAATAATAACGATCAGCCTGTTGCATTGTCATCGTTTGTCTTTGACTTTTATAACATATTTTCCTCTCCTTTAGGCCAAGAAAGAGCAGAGGGTTGAAGAAATCTGAAGAAAAGAAAACCAGCGGGGACGCAGAGCAGCTGGGCTCCTGGCAGTTTGAGGAAACCCAGCATTTAGTCAGAGAAGAGGAGAGGAGGGTACAGTTTCCTCGTCTCTGTCCTCAATCTTTGGTGTCAACAAATGTCAGTCAGCTTTGATTACTCAAAACCTGATTCTCAGCAATAACAAGCAAGTTTCAGAAGTTCATGAGTAGGTGCCAAACTGATCTCAAATTTCCCTTGAAAGTATTTTTAATTGCTGTGACTGTAGAAAAGCAGATATGCTTTCTGGTGTAAGCCTACCTCCTCTGGTCATGTGCAGCTGTAACAATTTATGCATAGAAATAGTGTGTGCATATGAGTAGTCTGTGTTTGTCAAACTCATGTACATGTTGTTAATATGTGTATATGATGTTATTTAACAGAACAAAGGGAAGTCAGAGTTTGGGGAATCTGATGAGCTCTCCAGTGAGGAAGAGGAAGTAGTACAGCCACTGAAAGTAAATCGAACACCGTCTCATCGGGAAAGAAACCCCGCCGCAGCCTGCCCAATTGCTGCACCAGTGTCTTCTATTCGGAAAAGACACCCAAAGCCTAACCCTGTAACTACACCGAGGCCTCAGGTAAATCTTATTGCTTCACTGTTTGTCATCAGAGTTGCATAATGGATTTTTTTTTCTGATTGGGAGTTTAAGAAACACAGGCATTAGTAAAGCCAGATGTGCACGATGTTTAAAGGTCTAGGATTTGTTTCAGAGATAGCACTAAAAACAGCAGTTTGATTTATAGTAATTTGTATAATTTTGTTCTAGTAATTTTATGTGAAGCATCTTCAATGTTGTATACAGAACACTGTCTCTGGTTTGCATTGAGGTCAGGAAGAGAGTGGAGCTGCCATCAAAGTGAAGCCGCGTGAGGTGGAGCGTCTCAGGCCAAGCGTGGGCTCACGTCCTGCCTCCGACACTGACGACACGATGTGGGAGGAGCTTCTCCAAGGCCCTGATACTGCCTCCACAGAGAGCAGTGACAGTGAGGATAGTGGGAGATGCAACACCAGCGTGACCCTCCCACAAAACGCCGCTCTGACCAGCGATGACGATGATGGAAGCCTGCAACAAGCAATCACTGGAGTAAAAACAAACAAGTCTTAAATGCTACGTACAGATACAGCCACTCAAAATCCTTGGCCATAGTGACCCCCCCCCCACGTGGGCAATGCAACCACGAGTGGTAACGCCACTAAGGAGCATTTAGGAAAACTGGTGGTAATGTCTTGTGTATCCACCAGGGGGAGCAGAGATAGCACATGCCTTTATGTTGCATATTCATACATTTTAAATTTGTTCAGGGGTTCTATAATTCTAACACAGTCATAATGTTGAACCTTTGTGAAAACACTGATATAGGCTTCCAAATAAACAAACAGTCACAGCGACAACGATATTTTGTATAACCACCTTTATTCTTCAGCACAGATAACACAAATTTCAGTAGGTGAAAGTCTGACTCCTCCTATGCAAAATATAAAGAAACAATGGTGGATCGAGACTTTTGCACAATATGCAAGTTTGAAGAAATTTATAGCAGGACATCCCAGCAAACAATAAATGAACAATTAGGTTCTCCCAGTATCAGACATAACCTGCACATGTGCTTTGGGATCTGTAGCATGAGGAACTTTGTGGCTCGGTGGTCTGCAGTGGATCTTGCAGTGCAAAATATCCGAATGGTCAAGTTGACTGTAAAGTTTTCTCCATCTATTTTACATTTTCAAAACATAACTACGATTAAGTTTTTATATTTCAGCAGGAAAAAATATTTAGGCATAAAACTCAAAAAAAAATTGAAACTATACGTCAAAGTTTTTGTGGAGAAAGCGCCATCTGTTGGTGACACTTTGCAATTGTCTCAAAGGGGCGTGTTTATAGTGGAAAGTAGACACGCCCACGGAGAAGGGGGGGGACTCCCAGCAGCTGGTAACCAGCTGGGAGCGGCCATTTTCAGTGACTGTGTCTGTATTAGTTGGGGTGTTATAACTAATGTTACATGTTGCACTATTGTATAAAATTAATAGCAGTCCCAATAAGTCACAAAACTGATGCTGAGCCTTGTGCAGATTTCAACATGTGCTTAACCTCGCACTATACGTGCATGAATTATGAACAGGATGCTCTCTGTGGTGTTTTGTTTTAGAGCCAGCTGTCTTGGCTGCAGGCGTGTCACCCATCTAAGGACCGTGTCAGCGCCATCATATGGGAGCAGGGCGAGTGTAAGAAAGCAGAAATGTCTGTACTGGAGATCAGCGGGATCATCCTCACACGGGTACACGGTTTCTTCTTTAACAGGCAGTCCAGCGCGATGCACATTTGAAACCAAACCAACTGCAAATAGGCCTTGAAAGGCAGTAATTAGAGATACAATCACATCTGTAGTGGTGCAATACCGCCCTGAAATTCTCCCACAAATTATACGGGTAGAGCGACAAATAAAGTGGCAGGCAGAAATTAAAAGTCACATTTTACATTATTAAAGTGACAGACAACCTGACAAGCTGTAAAATGTGTTGTCAAAGAAATCCAAGAAAGACTGTAGCTTTCATTATATTCAAATATTGCAGCATAACTAGAAGTTTCTAGTCTTAGACACCTCCTCTCTTGTGTTTCTTATTACCAGGTGAAGCTAGTGGAGCAGGGCATGGGCTATCTTGTGCTCGGCGGGCTTATGACCGCCACTCTGGTGCTGCTCCCCTTTGCCTTCCGCTTGGCTCAGCGTCTGGACATGTCGAGCCTCACCTCCCTGTCCGTGTCAGAGCTGATGGAAATAGCGGTGGGGCCGCCAAATTCGCAAGCCTATGCCTTTTTCTTCATCACAACAATGCAAAGAGTCTGCCTCATAGGGCTGGTCTTCTTCATGATGTGTGTGGCTGAGAGAACATACAAACAGGTGATGGGTGACTCAATAAATGCAGAATCCAAAGTATTTTACTGATTTTTAATTTTGTTTATTTTTTGTTTTGTTTTGGGGGGGCCTGTGGGGTGTTTCCTATTGGTTGGACAGAATAACTGTTAATACTTTTAAGTTTAAACAGTTAATTAACTGAAAGCATAACCTGTGTTTATATTTGTTTGAGTCATTCTGTGTGTGTCTGCTGTCTTTAATCATCCCAATCATGGGATACATAGAATCGAGGCATAGAGGAATTTTTCTTTCACAGTATGGCTGTGTATAAAACCAGTGTTAACAGTGCTTATTCGTAATAATGATCAAACGTTTCCACTTAAAGAAACCAGATATTCTGCAACGTTGACTCCATTCACTCCTTCATTTGTGGTTTAAGTTGTCTTTCCCCTAGGAGCTGTTTTAATGGCTGCATCCTAAACTTGATTGTTTCCAGTTCTGCTGCAGCGCCTCATAGTTTGTCGCTGTCTGCCCATACAGAGACTCTTATTTGCCAAGTACTTCAGCCACCTCACTTCAGCTCGCAAGGCCAAGAAATCTGAGATTCCCCATTTCAGGCTGAAGAAAGTGCAGAATATAAAGATGTGGCTGTCCCTACGATCTTTTCTCCGGGTGTGTATTTTCCTGCTTGAACATGCCCAATATGTGTTTATTGCTGCATTTCGCTTGTCGCAGACTTGTCTTTGTAACGGTGTGTCGTTGATTTGCTTGTGCTTTGCAGAGACGAGGGCCGCAGCGCTCCGTTGACGTCATTGTCTCCACTGTTTTCCTTTTAGCGCTTTCCATTTCATTCATCCTTTGCGCTCAGGTCAGTCATATGTGCTGCAGCAGATCTACTTTGTTTGGAGAACACTGATTTGATAATGTGCAAATACAAGCGCGTCTGGCACAGACATCAAATAACAAGAAGTCAGCCTCAAAACATGCCCCCATTGAATCATATTACCCTACTGAAGATAAGCCATGAAGCTAAGATGGATGTATTTTATGTGCTCTTTTAGGTGCAAAGAAATCCAATTTTTACAACAACAAAGCTGGGCACAATGAATATAAACACACTTGCTTTCTTTTTCCAGCTTCTGCAAAGCCACAAGACATTCTTAGAGTCTCTCATAAACTGGGAACTCATGGTGTGGTGCTCCTCCCTCATCCTTTTTCTGCTAAGGCTTGCCACGCTGGGTTCAGAGACCAACTCCAAGTATAGTAACTCCTCGGTGCTGCTCACTGAGCAGGTAAAGCTGTGCAAAACACACAAGGTTGCAGGCAGTTTCTCTGTCTGATTAATACATTGATTGAATGTAGGTTTAAATACAATACTTGGCCTTTTGTGTACAAGTCACAGTGTGTAAAACTGTTTGTGTTTCCAGATTAATTTGTATCTCAGGATGGAGAAAAAGCCCAATAAGAAAGAAGAACTCAGTATTGTGAATAATGTTTTGAAACTGGCTACAAAACTAATGAAGGTGAGCCTAAACTTTGGTGAATGTGAAATTGTCTCAGTATGTTTGATCGTGTTTAAAATATTAAGTAGACAGCACATTTCAGGTGTCAAAATAAGATAAAAGGAGAGCTGTTATGCTTTGCGTGTGTGTGTGTGTGTGTGTGTGTGTGTGTGTGTGTGCACACACTGCGCTGCTTTGACATTAGCGTGCCAGCACAATAGTTCGGACAGATTCCTTTTCTTCATTTAGGTTTAAGGCAATAAATACAGTTCCTATTGAAAGCTAGCGATGTCTTATCCTGCCCATGTAGAAAATAGTCACACTTGAAATATTAAAACTTCCCAGTGTAAGTCTGGCTAAGGGACCTTTCTGTCCTCTTGTCATCTCTCTGCTGGCACTACCTAACATTCATCAGCTTAATCACCCTTTGTTCCTCACTACTGATCTCCTTGAGAAGCCCCAATAACTTTGTGCTGAATGATATAATATAAATTTGATTGTATTGCAATATGTAATTGTTATATTTTTCATGAAGGCCCAGTGGAGCCCCTTTTGTCAGTGGTTTTTCATCCTTAATAAATTCTGGCTTTGATCCTTTTTAGCCTCGGGGTATGGGTACCCATGCCATGAATCTTGGATAACATTTTCTTCCGTCTTACATCTTCCAGGAGCTCGATACTCCATTCAGACTGCTGGGTCTCACAGTGAACCCTCTGATCTACAACATCACCAAAGTTGTCATTCTCTCTGCGGTGTCTGCTGTGGTCAGTGACCTGCTTGGTTTCAACATCAGAGTGAGTAAAGTTTATAATGAAAAAAAATGTTGAAATTTGTCCAAAAATTATTTTAGATGCACTTCACAGATCGGTCTGGGCTTGTAATATAAATATAAGTAATATAAAATAAAAAATCAAAGTTCATCACTGCAACTTGATTTTCTTTTTCCCATATTTTTGTTGCTCACATTAGTCTTGACTGCTCTAATTTGGACTAATTTGATTTTTAAAATGCAATATAATCCCTCAAGCTGAAAATATTTGTTATAATAAATCACCAGAGGGACCGCTAACCATAAAGTACAGCTGCATGTTGCCCTCTAGCTGTTGGATTTGTTAGTATCCTACAGTGCTGACCTAGAAACCTTCATTCCTTGGTTTAAATAAGTTAGAAGTTCCTTTAGTTGGCATACAAGCTGGAAGCGTGCATACTGAGATTTACATTTAGGATGTGACTAATAAGAAGAAGAGAAAAAAGTTAAGTGTGTAACAAAGACTGCACAGTGGCAAACACTTAAATGAATAAATGACATCATAACAAATATATTAATTTGCTTGCTTCAGGGGAGCTGAATTTACAAATTTGTACCACACTTAATACCTGTTTGATAAGTATTTAGCTGGAGCTGTGATGTACTAAAACACTGTAACCACAGCTTGAAAATTTGTTTATTACTTAATTACACAAGTGAGAAATGTTATATTAATATGTTAACTTTCCACAGCTCTGCAGATGTCATCTCGTCCTTATGCTGTGCAATTGAAAGCTAAACTAAGCTAGTTTCCCCATGTCTCTAGCTGTGTTCTTATTGCACCAACATGACAATTTGTATTAATCAAAACTGTACTACGTAAATAAGCTTTGCAGATAAATACGGGGTGAGGAGGGTCTCTCCCTAAATGCTGAACTGCTAGTTTAATTTCAGCCAGCACGTGAGGAAGATTGCAAATCAGTTCTCATCAATAACCGAACTGAACAACTTATACACACCCCCATTTCCTGCTACTTAAATTCGTACACCTCACTGTATACATGCCTAAATGAGTTCGTGCGAAACACAAGCACTCAACGCAGGGAACGCAGCATGACACTGGCTTCCCATTCACTACAGATCTATTGATTACTTTTAAAACACCACGTGGTGTGGCTGAGTCGGTTACTGGTTCCACGGTCCAGGCTCAAGATAAATGTCCCCATTTACTGTTGAGCTTTTACTGTTGTAGCCCCAAATCCTGTGGAACAGGCTTCTTCTTACTCTTCGACACCCATCTGCACAAACTGGCTTTTGCATAAAGATTTAAAGTGTCTTTTTAATGCTTTACTTTCACCCTGCTTTTTAACTAAATCTTTTGTTTTCATTATTTTGTTGGTTTTAGACTCCAATTTAAGTGTTTTTGTAAATTTTGTGAAGCACATTCTGACTCTAGTTTTAAAAGGTTCTAAAGAAAAAAGGGTTATTATTCACAATTGTGTACTCACCACTGTGGGTGATACAGCACTCATTGTAAGATGATTGACCTTTTTCTTTAACATTTTTTTCTCTTCTCTGCTTAATTTCCAGCTGTGGAAAATCAAGCCTTAATGTGAAAACTACAAACCACTAAGAGTCAGACACTGGGGGCCAGAATCTCTTTCTCCCTCTGCTGAGGACACCTTCTCATCGACAAAAAGTGTGCAAAACCTACTGACGCTACATTCTCTTATCTGTGCCTTCCAGCTGAGTTTCATCGGTCATTCACAAGCCTGAGATGCTCTGACAATCGCACACACGCCATTGCTGGCTGCTCAACTGATCTGCTATCACATTTTCCATCAGCCATGCCACTAGCTCAGTGCCTCACCTCTGACTCTTGAATGTTGTGTAAATGGTTAAATATAGCAGCAAGCTGAAGTCTGAGATCATTCCAGGCTCCTGTGGCATCCAGATTTATAAATGTTTCTTGTTCATTTATGTGGGCATGTATATGAGCAGATAATGTGTATAGTTTGCTTAGTCTTATTCACTGATATTTCTCATAAATATAGTATAAATAAGTCTGCCAGTAAATCAAAACAGGTGGCCAGATGTTAATTTTTTTTTCCATAGGCACTCGACTTTTATTCCATTCTTTTGTACTATTTAAGAGGACATTTAAGTTGGTTTTATTTATTTGGGGTTTTAGCGCTTGTTCTGTTAAATCATTGCTCTTTGACCACTATCTGCCTTTTATAATGAGGTCCGTATTGTTGAATAAAGTAACTATGCAAATAAGCTAGTTATGCTTATTGTTAAAAAAAAAAGTGTTTGAAAGATTAAAAAAAATAAAAGGATTTGCACCCTTAAATGTTTGTTTAGCGCCTCTTTTCTTTTCTTCTTGCTCCTGATCCTCTGCAGGGGCATTGTGATTGGGTGGGGAAGGCTGGCGCAGGCTGTCGTGGATCTATTATAAACTTTACGGTAGAGGGGGAGGGCGCGGCGGGGAAAGCTGACGTCGAGGCGCACCTCCAGCTTGGACAGACACCCGGCCTAGGGGGCATTTCAGCACCAAGGACAGGCCGACCAGACTGACTCCTTCAACCGCATAAATTCCCGGCGCGGCAGATCACGAGATCCCCGCGCCTGCGGTGCAAAACTGCGTCTGCAGAGGCGTTTCTGAATAGCGGGACTCTTCGTATTTGCCCGCTGACCAGGTAAAACACTCGCTGCTGTGTGGTCGTCTTATGCGGATTATGGTATAAATGATGTCGGATTGAACTCAGTCACCCCAGGGAGCGAGAGAGGAAACCACTGCATGCTTCGCTCATGTGCGGCTTTGTAAATATAGTGTTTCTAAGCCAAGTGTTTTTCTCGTGAGCGGATGATGTGGCAGTACTTCTCATCCTCATCCGCAGCTTCTTGATCTGCAGTCGATGTTGCCTGGGATTCATTAAGCCGTATTCATAATACATTCATAGGCAAGCCACAAGTTTGTGTGCACGGTACTCTTTCTGTGTGAGGCTAATCCTTCACATGCCTGTTTCAGATCAGTTCGGACAATGTCCCTCTGAGAGAGAGAGCGCTGATCTGAATTGAGCTCAAAGAAGATTTCAACATGTCAAGCACTGAGAGAGACAGTAGCTCTGCAAACTCCACAGAGGCCAAGAAAACGGACCTCAGAGTCAACGAGAAAAAATGCTGTAAGTAAACTCCAATTAGATTTGAATTAGTTATGCGTTAATGCTTACAGAGTGTGCACTTGAAACATAAAGCCTTGTTTTGTGTGCTGCAGACCAAATCACAATCATCTGAGGGACAGGAAAGGTTCCTCATTTCTCCTCCAGCCTAGAAAAGACAGTTTTCCAGGCAGTGGATCTCTCTAGACTGGCAAAAAAGAGAGAGAGAGAAGAATATAAATCGTGATCAGCGATAAAAATACTTTGAAACCTTCTGTGGTTTCCACTGTTCTTAAGGAAATGACTTCACTCTCCCAGGATGAAGTCCTTCTAATTTATTCAAATGACATCTTTGAACCCACTCCACAGATATTTGTGTCCAAAGAGACTTTTTACTTTTCGAGTTATATAAGATGACCTAGTTATAAAAGATTGGGTTTGCATTTAAATATACCTTTAAAAAAAAAAAACCTCAAATTTGCTGCATTGCTATGCCTGCCACATGTTTTCTCTCTGCCATAATGCAGGTTATGGTTTGCATATGAGTGTCTGTGACTTTCAGTATTGTGCATCTCTGTCCTGCGCAGCATGGGCTTCCTACATGACAAATTCTCCCACGATGATCGTGATGATTGGGTTGCCCGCAAGAGGAAAGACCTACATGTCCAAGAAACTCACACGTTACCTCAACTGGATAGGAGTCCCAACTAAAGGTAGCGCATAACATGTGACATTTTATTCTTATTATATTTAAACCATTTTACTGCCTATTAGAATCAATACATTGCCTTTATAGGTGCTATAATAAACTCTTTTTATTTTGAGATCATGCATGGGATATATTATGTTCTATGAACTATCAATATTTTGAATTTGGGTGCTGATTGTGAGTTTAATTTTGGCCCATATCGCATGGGTCAAATTGGATTGGCTGACCGGCTATACCCTGAGCAGGACCGAGAGGAAAACAGTTTGCATTTATTGAACTTTCATGTACTTTCAATTCTTCTTTGTATTGCTGTCAAGTCTTTAAAACGTTTATATGCCACAAAAATGAGTGGCCGTAAGAACATTACTTGGAATGACAGCAAAATTTTACAGTGCAAAAGTTGTATTTGTAAAGCTCCCCCACTGATGTGACATGTACATAATAAATATTTAACTGTAACTACTCTAAAACATTCGCAGAAAAGAAAACTAAATCCTAGCCACTTTAATTTTTAATTGGTTTTAGTTGCTCACCAGAACAAAGGTGTATGCAAAGAGAGAGGTGGCAGCCCGCCCAGGGCCGACTGATAACATCTTTTATTCGTTTTTCAGTGTTTAACTTGGGCGTGTACCGCAGAGAGGCCGTCAGAGCTTATAAGTCCTGTGACTTGACTTCCGCCACGACAATGAAGAAGCCATGAAAATAAGGAAGTAAGTTTCACTTTTACATGTGTCCCCCGACGTGTGCTTACAATGGACGCTTGCATGTTATCTAACAGCAAGAGACGCTGTCATATCCCGATTGCCTGTGTCACATTTTTTCCATCCAACCTAAGTCGGTTTCATATTCTGCAGCCTTCACTGCTGCATCAGTGACTAAGCTGTTTTTTTGTTTTTTTGGCCAGCAGTCTGTGTTCAGCCAGGGTCAGCCTAACCTGATGGACGCATGCACACACAAGCAGCAAAGTATGGCCTACAAATGGTTGTGATTAGTGACTGTAAATCAGTGCTGTGCTCTCCAGAGAGATTAACAAAGAATAAAAAGGGCCTCTTTCCTCCTGGTCTAATTGAAATGGGGTGTGTTACGCCTGGCTATCATGAAAATATGACAAACTCTTGACAGCATCCTAGTGCTGACTTTGACCTAGATATTAAACAAGCTGCTGCTGTCACTCTCTGAAGCTGACACAAGCCCTCTGTGGACTTGGATATCCAGCCTGGGTCAAACGTAAGCTGCACATATTTCGGAGGTTTTCTTTTGCTATCAAAAGTATCAGCGAGCTGGGTTTAAAGGAATATTTCCACGTGAAATTTACCTTTTTCCTTTAAGTTTAATGAAAAGTGGAGATCAACTGGGTGGAGATTACTGAACGAAGCATTACAAGACTGTTCCAAGTCTACACTGTCTCGCTGAAACAAAGAAAGAAGTCAGCATTTTGGGATGCTGCCCGCTTTTAAAATACACACAACCACTAAAAGGTTTTTGGTCACCTAGAAGTGAGTTCATTCATTTATTTGTCAAGTGAGTTGCAAAATGAATACAAGGGTATATCAAGATATTTGAAAGTTTAGAAATAATGATTTTTCCTTTTTTGTCAAAGAATTATCCGTTTGCAGTAATCGCAGACTTGCAGAAATTGGTATTCAAGCTGTTAATTAATCTGGAACCATTTGACCCCATGCTTCCTGAATTTCCACCCACAAGTTTAGCTTAGAATCGGTTTGAAAGGCGCTGAGTTTGAACTGCACAGTCAGGCTGTTCCCGCAGCAGCTCAAAAGAGTTAAGATCCTGTGACTGTTCTGGCCACTCCGTTACACACAGATTACCAGCTCACTGATTCTTCTAGGAACAATTCTTCCATAGTTCGAGGCTTTGGGCCATTGTCCTGCTGCAGAAATAAATTCACTCCAGTTAACGGGTGATTAGAGGATGTGGCATGGCCCTGAAAAATAGCCTTCCTTGTTTAAGATCCTTTTCTTCCTGCAGAAATCTCCCATTGTGACAACCAAAGCACCTCAAAACCTTCGTAGTTCCTCCACAGTGTTTGGCAGACGGCATCAAGCACTCTTCTAGAGTACTTGTTCTGCATCTCTTCTTTTTGACCCCCAGACTTTGATTAAACTGTCCATAACACTTTTTTCCCCCAGTCTTCTTGTGGCCAGCATCTCTGTTAGTTTGCCCATCTTTTCCTTTTATTGGCCGCTCTCAGAAATCTCTGTGCATCACTTAATGAAGCTGCCAGCTGAGGAACTGTGAGGTGTCTTTTCATCAAATTAGAGACTGATGTAATTGTTCTCTTGCTCGGTTGTGCACCAGAGCCTCTGGTTAGAGTCACTTTGCACTGCTCTGTGAAGGAAGTGGTGAAATCTTCAGGCTTTTTCTGTCAGCACCCTGCACGGAATAATCTTCATTTCTCAGAACAAAGAAAACTCAGTGTTTCACAAGAAACTTTTTCTTTGTTGCCATTTTGAGACCGCCAACCAAGGGTGGCGCTTCAGATACTCGCCACCCTTGTGTAATCAACACATTTTCATTCATTTGTTTCTTAACAGATACTTTTAGCCAATTCTGTGCTGGAGCCTATCTCGGCTGTCATGTGACCAGACAGGGTCACACCCTGAGAAAAGATGGCAGTCTGTCACAGGGCCAGCACAAAGAAACAGACAACCATTCACTCACATTCACCGACAGTCAATTCAGAATCAACAGTTTAACCTAACATGAAGGTCTTTGGACTGCGGAAGAAAGCTCGAGCACCCTGAGGAAACACACATAGGCACACATGCAAACCCCAAACAGAAAAGCCCCAGATTTCAATTTGAGGATCTGAACCTTCGTGCCAACATCAAAGAATTCAGATATGCTAATTTTGTTTTTCTACAGATTAGTTAGCCTCATTATAATGAAGTTACTCCAGGATGTGCTGTTGAAACACTGATCACTGCTGAAAATGGGCGTCTGTACACATAAGTAGGTACTCCACGCCAAACATGCTTTGCTAAGTTACCCCAAACATATATGCTGCTGTGTTTAGAACTAGAACCAGCAGTCTCTTAGCTGCACCTATAACAGTGATAAGAGTTGAAGCTGGTGTTGCCATGTGCAGAGGACCAACATCCACTTCTCATTCAACACTCAACAAGAAAACCAATACATGTACTTTCCAAACAGTTTATGGTAATTAGTGTTGTTTTGTTTAGTAAATTCCAACAGTCTTCCCTCCAGGTAGATTAAATCCACCCCTGAAGGTATTGTTTCAGGAAAGATACACTCCTGATCAAAATCTTAAGACCAGTTTAAAAAATTGCAGGAATTTGCATTTTGCACTATTGGATCTTAGAAGGTTAATGGAGCTTCACAATGCTAAAAGAAGAAATCGGCGCAAGAGACAAAAACTTTTGAGCAGGGAATTCATTGAAAACTGCATTTACAGTCAAACATGATTTTTTCAGCTGATCAAAAGTTAAAGACCATAGCTCAAAAAAAAAAAACTGACCCCCCCCCCAAAAAAAAACAGAAATCAAAGTGTCAAAAAAAGGACTCAGTAATGAGTAGCTCCACCATTCTTGTTGATCACTTCAATCATTTAGGCATGCTTGATGACAGTGTTTCCAGGAGGCCAGTTGGAACGTTGCTCCAAGTGTTGAAGATGGCTTCACGAAGGGCATCCACTGTCTGGAACTGATGTCCATTTTTGTAAACTTCCATTGCCATCCATCCCCAGATGTTCTCAGTTGGATTTAGATCAGGGGAACATGCAGGATGGTCCAAAAGAGTGATGTTATTGTCCTGGAAGAAGTCCTTTGTCAGGCGGGCATTGTGAACTGCAGCATTGTCCTGTTGAAAAACCCAGGCATTACCACAGAGACGAGAGCCCTCAGTCATGAGGGATGCCCGCTGCAACATCTCCACATAGCCAGCTGCTGTTTGACGCCCCTGCACAACCTGAAGCTCCATTGTTCTATTGAAGGAAAATGCACCCCAAATCATGATGTGCTGTGTAGAAAACATCTCAGGTGGGATCTCCTTGTCATGCCAGTAACGTTGGAAGCCATCAGGACCATCAAGGTTACATTTTTTCTCACCAGAGAAGACAACTTTCTTCCACCTTTCAGTGTCCCATGTTTGGTGCACCCTTGCAAAGTCCAAACGGGCAATTCTGTGGCGCTGAAGAAGACGTGGCCTTTGAAGATTTTTTTTTGTTTCTGAAGCCCTTCCATCGCAGATGCCGTCTGTTGGTTATTGGGCTGCAGTCAGCACCAGTAACTTCCTTAATTTGTCCCGTCAGTCCCGTGTCTTGAAGCAAGACCAACCACTGAAGTAAATGTCAGTGACATAACAC
>JAMQGT020010080.1:0-18718 GCA_024447675.2 Pterophyllum scalare
TGAGAAATAAACTGAGTTGAAGGGTTACATAACCACTGAACCAAATGCTAAACATAACCATTGCTCTTCTTTTCACACATCAACTCACAACCACACTTGTTGAACATTTAGGCGGCTCATCTCAGATGAGATCAAATGAATATTAAAAAACACACACAATCCAAGAAAATAAAGGCTGGGTGCCGGGCATAAAACAACACAGACAAGGAAGAGAAAAGTCCACACACCACCAAGGCTCCTAGGTCATAATATTTAATAAAAAAGCCGAAACACAAGTTACGTTTCGGGCTACAAGTGCCCTTCCTCAGACTTGACAAACAATGCAGGTAACACATTATTTGTAGACGCCCACGTCAATGAAGGTCATGTGATAGTAGGTGTCTTTTAGCCAAAAAAGGAAAAAGAGGCAGCAGCATCAAACAACAAATGTGTACAGAATCAGTCATCAAAGTGAAGAATATAAACAATGGCATTATAAAATATGACGTAAGTATATTGTGTGCTAGTCAATAAAGAGTGATGAATAAAGCACATATGTATAATCCTCACAATTATAAGCAATTAAGGAAATCATAACAAGTACCTGCAATTAAAAGAAAAGTAAATGTATAATGAAATAAAACTAAACTACACACAGTATAAAATGAAGGAATATAAAAAGTAGTATATAAAGACACGATCGTGGATAAGAAATACTGGAAAGAGAAAAACAACAAAGAAAGACCATAAAGGAATGGCAAATTAAGGAACCCATAAAATGATTATAGGAAAGGTCTCAAATCAAATTCTTCATTCAGGCCACGGGAAGTCTAAAGTACAGATCCAAAAGGGTTCTCTTTTCAACAGAGAAGAATTTATATTCGCTGTATTGAAGCCATAAGTGTGGTTTTATGGCTTCAATACCGTAATGGCTGAGAGCAGAAACGGTATGGGCAGCTTGAGTAATATGAATGGCAACAGAACTTTTAGTGTCACGGTTGCGAATATTAGATCAATGTTCAGATACTGTGACTTTCAGTGGTCTAGTAGTTTTACCTACGTAAGCCAAACCGCGTGGACATCTAGGCAAATAAATAACATTGCTGGTTTGACAAACGATAACGCCTTTAATAGGTTTGCCAGAGCGGGGATGATTAAATGTGGCGGTCTTATGAGTAAAGTTGAACTGAGTGCAACGACCACATTGATAGTTGCCAGAGGGAATCTAATTTTAAAAAATGAGAGGGTTTTGAGATAGAAAAAGATTTCTTAAGTTGGAAGGTCTTTTGTAGACCATGCAGGGTGGCGTATTGAAATAGTTCAAAGTCAGATCAGAACTGATGATATGCCAATATTTTTTAATGATGGTTTCTATCATATGCGGAGCGGTCCACAATAACGACGGCTCCTCCCTTGAGAGCACTCTGTATCACCAGTGATTCATCTTTTTTTATTTCATCCAAAGCAGTTCTCTGTTCTTTGGTCAGAATTACTCCAAACTGTATACTTATAATGTCTCTCTCTACTAATCTACAATAGGTATCTAGGGAGGTGCTCCTCTTTTAAGGTGGAATAAACGTACTTATGCCTCTGAATTGAGCTCTAGATTTAATCTGTATGGATGTGGTGCTCACCAAAGGTTCAGAGCATGGTGGCTTGTAAGTGGTGACGTTCCCAACAGGCATTACAATATTCAAATCAGAAGATGACTGATCATGTTTGGTAAAGAATTCTTTCAGTCTTAATGTACAAAAAAATTTATGTAATTTATGTTTCAAAATCTTTACCATATGTGGTAGGTACAAAAGATAAGCCTTTACTCAAAACAGAATTACAGGTGTCAGAGGTCGTTTTGGTTGAAAGGTTAATCACATTTTGTACCTGTGTCTGTTGTTCTTCCATGTCTGTCACATTCTGTATAAATCTCTGCTGGTGTGAGTGCTGACCTCACCGGCATTTCTTGTGGTGTTGGGTGGAGAGGCAGCTTTTAGACTGTCCATGAATAAAAAAAGGGAGAGGCAGAAGACGAGGAGGAAGAGCCACTAGTGTGAAAAAAAATGTCTTGATGAGATTCATGATGGCCAGTGAGTCTTCTTTGCCTGCTAGGTCTCATGTCTGTGCGCTCTCTCCTAAAGGGAGTCAGCTGTCTCCACCGATAAGCTTTTCCCTTGTTAGTAGTCGGCGTTGTCTCTGTCAAATTTCTGCTTTTTCATGGCTGTGACGTCTGTGGTGAGAAGTGCTTTGCATTGCTCACATTCATCAAAAAGCCGTTTTAGTTTAATAGCCTCAGTGATGTCATGTTCTAGTTGAAGTTTCACTGAGGTACTTACTCGTGGACTGCAGCCAGTTTGTTAGGCACTTCTTGAATAGTTAAGGCCATGAGGTCGAAGGAACATTTGTTGAGAATCTCGCACCACCAAACAGGGGTAACCTAGAGGAGGTGCTGGGGAAGAGGGCGGTCTGGGCTTCACTGCTCAGGATGCCGCCCTTGCAACCAAGCGGAAGGGGAAGGAAAGGATGGATGTATTTTTTTGATGTGTGTCATGAACTGTAGAGCATCGTTCATAATGCGCGGCACAACACGTCAAACTACTACTACAATTAAGTGTTTCTATCTAACATTCACGCACAGATGAATGCATCACTGACCAACTTGGAGTTCAGTATCTTGTCAAAGGACACTTTGGCATGTAGACTGGAGCAGCCAGGGACTGAAACACCAACCTTCCAATTAGTAAATGACCTGCTCTACCTCCTGATCTACAACCACATCAAACGGACTTACCTGCATCTCACCTGCCTTCCCACTCTCCATGCATCCTCTTGTCACTCCATAAGGTTTCAAGGTTTCAAACTACCATCATAAATATAGAAAAGGCTAATCAGCTCTTCCTTGGCCACTGCTGACAATTTGCAGTTAAAAATAGCATTTATTAAGCCCCTTTTAAATTTAACCAGTGAGTGTAAGAAAAGCGACAATGTAAAACAAACTACACCCTCCAACCTCCTAATGTGTATTTTAAAACTTTATACCTTTTAAAATAGGCCCATTATTTCTCAAAAGCTGGTACATGAAGTCCCATTGCCCAAGAACACTTTGTGTGTGACTGTGAGATGCAGGCAGCATCTGACGAAACAGTAGGCACTGAAATGAAAATAGATTTGACTGAACATATCTCAACATGATATTCTCATTATCAAAAATATGTTGCCATTGATTAGATCCTAATATTGAAATAAGACAGGCAGTGCTGACAGACTTGTCAATGGACACTGCATCTTAGGTAGAGGCAGGATAGTCTAAACGTGACTCGTAAAGAGGGGAACACTGACAGGAGTCTGGCTGACTATGACTCCGGTCTCCACCTCCCGCTTTCCAAAAGAGCTCTCTGCTGTGCATGTCTTGCATGATACTGATGCATTTGGTTTCTCTTTCCATCACAACAGACAACCACTTGTGACAGAAAAGTTTGGCACAGAACTCAAAATCTGCTTCAGGTCAGCGCACACAATTTCAACAGAGATCCCCACAGACCAGAAGTGGTGCCACCGGAAAGTAATCAGCTATCACTTCTGAGGACGAGTTAAACCAATGCAAGTCGGATGAGCTTAGCTATCTGAAGCACAGTGGTAGCGATAAAAGAAGGTAGTTGAGTGCTTATACTGTGGGATGTCTGGTCACATTGCTGCTTGCTGCATTTCTTGGCCAAAATAAAGAGCACATCAGTCTATTTAGGCTGACTAATGCTGGCTAGCATTAGTCAAAATTCCTGCCCAAATTTAAAAAATCTCTGCTAAAATAGTTGACCAATAAGACATTTGGGAGTTACCAATCTATGGATATTCACCAAACAGAGATTCCTTGATTCAAAGTTAGTTGCCCCGTGAATTTTCCAGTAGAAAAACTTGAAGGTCCTTTACAAGCCACAGCCCTAAATGGGGAAACCTTAACTTTGGATAGTCACAGAATTAGCCCAGTTCAATGTGTTGTCTCATACTACGTTTCCACCGCCAAGGTGCCGGTGCTCATGCCAGTGCTGGTGTTAATTTCCATGAACCGGCGAAATGCTTAACAACGGGCCCGCGTTTCCACCGTGCTTTGTGAACTGATCCTTTACGTATGAGTTTGGGCGGGTCCTCGTCTGGTCACGGAAGACGAAGGGCACAAACGTGGGAGAACACGCTCCCCAAACTACTGCAGCAGCTGTGTGCAGCACAGAGGGAAACACAGACACCGATTACAAACAAGACGACAAGTACGCACTTTGCGTCCTTTTATCTGCGATATGAACCGATACAAAGCAGCAAGTTCAAGTTCTGATGATGATAAATAGAATCCACCTGTGTGTAATCAAGTCTCCGTATAAATGCACCTGCTCTGTGATAGTCTCAGGGTTCTGTTCCAAGTGCAGAGAGCATCATGAAGACCAAGGAACACACCAGGCAGGTCCGAGATACTGTTGTGGAAAAGTTTAAAGATGGATTTGGATACAAAAAGATTTCCCAAGCTTTAAACATCTCAAGGAGCACTGTGCAAGCAATCATATTGAAATGGAAGGAGTATCAGACCACTGCAAATCTACCAAGACCCGGCCGACCCTCTAAACTTTCATCTCAAACAAGGAGAAGACTGATGAGAGATGCAGCCAAGAGGCCCATGATCACTCTGGATGAACTGCAGAGATCTACAGCTGAGGTGGGAGAGTCTGTCCATAGGGCAACAATCAGTCGTACACTGCACAAATCTGGCCTTTATGGAAGAGTGGCAAGAAGAAAGCCATTTCTCAAAGATATCCATAAAAAGTCTCGTTTAAAGTTTGCCACAAGCCACCTGGGAGACACACCAAACATGTGGAAGAAGGTGCTCTGGTCAGATGAAACCAAAATCGAACTGTTTGGACACAATGCAAAACGATATGTTTGGTGTAAAAGCAACACAGCTCATCACCCTGAACACACCATCCCCACTGTCAAACATGGTGGTGGCAGCATCATGGTTTGGGCCTGCTTTTCGTCAGCAGGGACAGGGAAGATGGTCAACATTGATGGGAAGATGGATGGGGCCAAATACAGGACCATTCTGGAAGAAAACCTGTTGGAGTCTGCAAGAGACCTGAGACTGGGACGGAGATTTATCTTCCAACAAGACAATGATCCAAAACATAAAGCCAAATCTACAATGGAATGGTTCACAAATAAACGTATCCAGGTGTTGGAATGGCCAAGTCAAAGTCCAGACCTGAATCCAATGGAGAATCTGTGGAAAGAGCTGAAGACTGCTGTTCACAAACGCTCTCCATCCAACCTCACTGAGCTCCAGCTGTTTTGCAAGGAAGAATGGGCGAGAATTTCAGTCTCTCGATGTGCAAAACTGATAGAGACATACCCCAAGAGACTTGCAGCTGTAATTGCAGCAAAAGGTGGCGCTACAAAGTATTAATGCAAGGGGGCCGAATAATATTGCATGCCCCACTTTTCAGTTTTTTATTTGTTAAAAAAGTTTGACACATCCAATAAATTTCATTCCACTTCATGATTGTGTCCCACTTGTTGTTGATTCCTCACAAATTAAGATTTTATATCTTTATGTTTGAAGCCTGAAATGTGGCAAAAGGTTGAAAAGTTCAAGGGGGCCGAATACTTTCGCAAGGTACTGTAGGAATTTATGGGAACAGAGTTTGTTGAGAGAAATGTTTGTATAGCTGAAATTCCAACATTCAACTAAAGTTTTCTGCGATGTCCTGAGCCCACAGTTAGTGCTGTTGTGAAGATCCTGTGTTCAGCAGCAGCTAAAACACTAGAAATCTATGCCAGAGTTCCAAAAAAACAGGAGACTGGTTTTGGTCTGCTTTTAACAGAAAAAAAAAAATCCTCACTGTAAATTCCATTTACTAGAAAAATCTAGACTCTTGCATAGAGACAAGCACAGAAAAGGGGTAACTGATATCGAAAGGCCTAGTGGGTTCCAACTTTTTCCAAATTTTCAGAAAGAAGATGCATATCAAATCATCATATCACCTAGCCTCTATTGCAGGACTCTGGAGCTGAATCATCAAAGAACAGCAGAGAGCAGTAAATGAAGCTCTGAAACCTATGATTTATTAGCAGTGCTTTCAGGGGACATTCTCAACAGTAGTTCATTCACAGAGCTCATAGCAAGCACAACACTAGAAAGGGATTTGAAAAATGCTTCAGAATTTTGGGGTGAGCGTAAGGAACACTCCCCCATCCACTGTAATTTAAGCCATATGCATCAAACTATCTATTTGCCAAATGATCCCAGTAGGTTTTTTTTGTAAATCTTGAAACCATTTCTGTGTAAAGTGAGAAAAACATTTTTTAAATCATAGTTCAGGTAATAATCAATTTGGCAATAGGATAACAGGATGCATTATGGATAAATGCATTCTTTTTGAAATTCTGATCTTGTTTCATTTTCTGTTATGCAAAGAACTTCTGCTCCTACCCAAAGGCTCAAAATCAGTTATTGTTTAGTTCAAATCAAGACAAGATGAAAGTGAGTCTTTGGTCAACAAAATGTATCTAGAGGAAGTAAAAGTTGTAACAACAGGTTTGCATAGATGAAACTGTGGAAATCCTCTGTGTGGCTTTCCTGCAGGTTTCTACAGGAGCGCGAGTCCACTGCCACCTGCGTGAACAGACCTCCTGTGGTGGAGCTTGGTTGGAATGGGCTGGAATTAATACAGCACTTCATTAATCTTACAGCAATCTCATCAGCCCTGTGTGTACGGGTGTAATGTTCAAAATTATAGCTGGGTAATGTTACAATGAGCTCTGTGTTACCAGTGTCATAAACTGTGATGGCATAGTTACCTTTGAAAAGTATTCTGATTACTCCTTTAAAAAAGTAACTTAGTTACTTTACTGATCACTTAATTTTTATAAAGTAACTAAGTTAGATTACAAGATACTTTATTAGTTACATTCAACAGCTGCCGGTGTGCCAAAAAATGACTGCCTGTATTTAAACAGCAGTAAATGACTTGTTGATATATTATATGTGAAAGGTGTCAAACATCTCTCTCATGAATGATATCAGGTCATTGTGAGTGAGAAACAGCATTTCTATCACCGGGTAGAAACTGCAATCTGTTTTTAGCTAAGTGACTTTTATATATTCATATTTTTTATCAACGTAAAAACTGCCATTGACATTAAAAATGTCTTTTTAAACAGAAATCTGGCTCAGAAGGCTGCAGAAATCACAAATATAACATCACAGTTCTATAAAGGTATAAAGCTAGATAGCACTTTGTCGCCAGCACAGAGTGCACAACTAACATTGATGTTGTCATCTTTAGCTGACACAAACTCACAATAGTGCCTGTATTTCTGCTAGAAAACGCACATCTCTCTCCTCCTTCTATTGTTTATGTTTGTGTGTCTGTGTGCTGTTATTGTCCTCATGATGAAAACGGGACTTAATTGTTGCATCGGCCAGACCTCATTCCACGAGAGGCAAGAAGAAAGCACAAATATATATTTTTGTACTGAGAAAAATGACAAAATCTGATTACTGGACTGCAAATAGTACCGCGTTAGATTACTTGTTACCGAAAAAAGTAGTCAGATTAGACATCACTGGTCATCAAGCCAGGTTTCAGTATGAATCATAAAGTCCAATGACATCATTAATAATCTAATCTGATATTAAGAAGCACAAGTTTTAAATTGCAGGGAGTGACAGAAGTATTAGTGGATTGGGACAGGCAACAATTATTAATATGAGAAAGTTGTTTGGGAAAGTTACATAGTGATGTATTACTAATTGTAGATCGTGAAGAGTTCAAAAGATCAAAGATCTTTGGATTTACGTTATAAGATGAAGAGCTTCCAATATGGGAATTTATAATGTTTATACAGGTTCCTATCTCCACATGAGAGGTAGTTGGAATAAGCAGGGATCATTTAGGGTTGGCATTAGGATACAGGAGTAACTGAGCAGACAATACCACAGGAGATGTTTAAGGAAAGAAGTTTTACTCCAAGTTCGTGTGGATGCATGCCATCGTATCTGAATAACTGACTGGCTTCCCAGAAGAGACTTAAGATTTTCTTCCTCGTATCTCCTCCCCCTGGTTGACAATTCAGTGTTCAAGGGGAGCTAGCGTGGAACAGGTCCACACTTTTGGTTTGGCTCTGAACCTGGGCCAGGGATTCTGATTGTGACTGGCTCTGGACATATGCTTGCTGAAGGTCTGAGCCATGGAATTGTGGAGTTCTCTTGACTGCAGGAGGCCTCTGCAGCCAGGTAGTGCCGCAGGAGTTCATTCTCTCACATTAGAGGTTGGAAATCCAACTTTCCAGTTGGACTATTTCCTGGACTATTTTCCTCAAAGACACCCAGAGCAGCCAGAAGGAGAGGTGAGTGGAGGCATTGGTGACGGATTCTAAATTTGTAGAAAGTGGAAATGTTTATAAATTTAAAGTGGAAAACTCTTTATTTTTATTCTTGGACTACTAGAGTAGCTTTGCATGATTCACCTTTCAAAAAAATACTTATTTTCTTATCCTGGGCTGTGAGTCTGAGATGACTATAAAAGGATATCTATCCCTCTTATTGATGTAGAAAATATTAAAGCAGAGCATTTAAAGCAGTCTGAAGCCTGAGCTTTTGGATTACATGGACATCTTGGACATACAGTGGTGGCTGTAGATCAGGAGGTAGAGCAGGTCACCTACTGGTCGGAAGGTTGATGGTTTAATTCTTGGCTACTCCAGTCTGCGTGCCAAAGTGTCCTTGGGCAAGATACTGAACCCCAAGTTGCCCTCCGATGCGAATGTTAGATGGAAAGCACTTTGAAATAGAAAATAGTGTGTGTGTGTGAATGGGTAAATGCAAAGATGTTGTATAAAGCGCTTGCGGTGCTCAGCTAGAGTAGAAAATTGTTATGAACTAGTCCATTTACCAGTCCATATGTTGACCTCATTATTTGAAACTTTAGCCATGTATAATATTAACACCCACCACGGGAACAGTATAGATAACAGTAAATAGTAAACATGTTCAATAACCATCCAAAGTAATTGTGATTATGAATTTTGCTTTAATTAAGCAGCTGATTGGCAAAGCCTAAAAACATGGTAGCCGTTCGCAAGATTAAAAAAACAACAACTTTGTTTTGGTTGATCAGTGGGAAAGACTTCCATAAAACATTCAAAAGAAGCACAGAAAATGGGAGCCGATGAAATCGGGCTTTGCAGGCATTAATTGTAAGAGAATTCCACAGTAACCGGCAGCAAAGATAGGAGCGCATCAGTCAGATACCTCTGCTTTGTTTCAATTTTGGTGTAATGTTCAGTGATTTTTTAAAATCTTTTATCAGGTTATTTAGGACTTTTGTCATTTAAGTAATTGCAAATATAAGAATGTGTGGTGACACAAAAGCAGTCACACAGACTGGGAACTTAAAGTGTTACTTAATGATACATTTACAGTTAAGTGCACAAGTTTTTGAACAATTAAACATTTTTTAAATTTTATCTCTGTAAATCACCACACTGGATTTGAAATCAAATGCTCAAGATATGACTGAAGTGCATACTTTCAGATTTAATTTTAGGGGGTTGACAAACGTATTGCATTAACTGTTTTGGATGTTTTTGGCCTTCCAGTTCATGAATGTAACCAGTGGTTTGCACATTGTTGTAAATGCTCTGTATTTACATTCATGAAGGCATCTCTTGATTGTAGACCTTGACAGTGTTGGGGGTCCGGGCGATGCCAAAGTGTCGAAGGCTGTATGTACACAAAACACGGCGACAGCGGAGGATTTCAGGTTTCCAAAACTCTCCAACCTCACCGGAAAAGTCATTAAATTTATCGCTAATCGCTTTTGGGGAAACAAGTCGCCAGCGGGGTCTGAAAAGCCGCTAAATCTAGCGACAAAGTCATTAAGTTGGCAACACTGCCATTCGGTCGCTTCCTGCATGATTAACGGGTGAAGCGGAGAGAGGCGGGGCAGGGCGAAGCTGTGCAGAGGCAAACTGGGAGAAAACAAAGGTGAACTGGTGGAGCTACAAGTATGATTTTAACACAACCTACACTACATCGATACAAGTGATACTGTCTCATCTTCTATCACGTATGAAAATATATCGATATTTTTTAAAAAATCGATATATGGCCCAGCCCTATCACATTCTGAACTGGAAATTGCTATTCATGTTTGGATTGCTGTAACTCATTATTCATTTGTTTAAGCAAAAAACTCTTTGGAACACCTGCAGGTTGTTGGGAATGCTACTGCAAGGCTTCTGACTAAGTCTTCCAAGTACTCGTATGTCAGTCCATTGCTGATACAGCAGCACTGGCTCCTCATTAAATTCAGAAGCTGAAACCTAAAGTAGACAAGGCTTTTGCAAGACTGCCCCCCCCCGAATCTGGAACTCTCCCTCTGAGCTTGAGACCTTAGTGATGCCTTTTTAAGACTTCCATTCTTTTTTTATTTTATGATCTGCTATTTTATTGTGAAGAACTTTGTGATTTTACTTTACTTTGACCTTCAGATCAATCTATTTACCTTGAAGGAGAGGTCAGAGGTACTTTCTGTATGTTAACAATACACCCCACTTATTATAGTTTCTAAGTCATAAGGCTTTTTGTCAATTTTTGACCAATAAAGAATTAAGTTGACCTTGAAGATCTTGGTGGATGTACGGCAAATTTTTATGGATCGTTAACACGACTCCACTCTACACCCTACTGAGTTTTATGAGAATCCATTCAAAATCCATTCAGACAGAATAACATGCATATACACATGCAAACGCTACCAAAAACATAACCTTGGTGGAGGGGGTATTAGTATTAGTAGTAGTAGTATTTTTATAAGACAGTCAGACTTTCATTACTTGTTCATACGCATGGTCAGACGCACTTCTAAATTTGTTCATAAAGTACAAACAAAACCAGGTACGAAAATACTGATGAATCTGAAACTGGGTGTGAGGTGCTCATACCCAGGTCTCTGGACAGATTTGTTAGTTAATGAAACTCATTGCTACTCAAAAAACTCAGATCCAGGTTTTAATAAACCACAATTATCCTTTGGCTGTTGGTGGTGAGCATGCTGGATGATGACACAAGATTTAGATTTACCAATTGATGCTATGTCTTTATAATGGTATTACATCTTTTTTAGGTCTTCGGTCACTAAACTGTGTCTTTTCTCCCATAACTTGTGATTTTTTCCCCTTCCCTTTCTCTTAACCCCCCATCTAGCTGCAGCAGATTGCTGCCCCTCCCTGAGTTCAGTCCTGTTGGAGATCTCTTCCTGCTGAAAAGAAATTCTTCTGTCACATCATTAAGAAGTGAAGTTCAAAGGGGATTGACTGCTTGTTGGGGTATTCTCTTTAATATTGTTAAGTAAGTATATAGCACCTCTCAAGACAAATATCGCTTCACAACATAACAGCAGAACACAACAGGAGAAAAAAAGGGGGTCTTTAGCTTTAAATACAAAGCACGTCCACACAAGAATTCTTGTGAATTGGTGCTATTAAAATACTAAACTGAAAGCACTAAGGAAACAGAACTGTACAAATTTTGAACACAAAAAAGTTTATATCTGTTGTTGATGTTGAAAGTTCCAACAGAATGCACATTTAAAAAGTGCTACATGTGTGGAATTTAAATTAAACACAGATTTAATTTAAATTTGAACTTAGGTCTGGGTTCGATTCCACCTTGGCCCTCTGGGTACCTCTGGGTACTCCGGTTCCCTCCCACAGTCCAAAGACATGCACTTACTGGGGTTAGGTTAATTGGAAACTCTAAATTGCCCATAGGTGTGAATGAGACCATGAATGTGAGTGTGGATGTTGTCTGTCTCTCTGTGTTGGCCCTGTGACAGGCTGGCGACCTGTACAGTTGTACCCTGCCTCTCGCCCTACGTCAGCTGGGATAGGCTCCAGCCCCCCCGCGACCCTGAACGGGTTAAGCAGAAGTGAATGGATGGATGGATGGCTTTCTCATGTTTACAGCTCATTTTAACCTTGACAAATCATCTTGTCTGCCATTACATAGGCTGTCGTACTTTCATTGTTAAACATTTCTGCTGTCAGTGTTACTATAACCCATGTCTTCCACCATTCAGTCATAATGTGTCACTCACCTTGTACAGTCCCACAGTAGTTGGGCTGCACACCATGTAGAGCAGAGTCTGTCTTGGCTGAACGTTGGTGTCGTAGCAGCTGGTGTTTGAGACCAGAGAAGGACTGGGATGGGTCTTGTACACCAACAGGCTGGATAAACAGGCTGTCCTCCCCAATCTGGATAAACCCAGTCTGTGCAGACATACACAACATGAAATTATGATGACTGCCCTGGGAAACCTTGTAAATCGACAGTGTTTATTATAAATGTAATCAATGGATACAACATAGTGAGCATGCAGTAAATACTACATTTGAGAGTGCTATATTTTTCACTAAATACACAAGTAAATAATGCAGACTTCTTTTTTTTTTTTGCACTGTTTAAATAATTGCAAAGCATTTGCTCGCATTTCTAAGTCCTTTTAACATTTTGCTATAAGGATAATGTTTGGCTAGTGGTTTGGCAAGTCTGTGAACACCTTGGATTGGGGCTGTGTGAGGGGCCAGACTAAGTGGGATTCAATATACTGCTATGATGATGACAGCGATGAGTCCAGAAACCTTGCCAAAACCAGGGACACTGGGGCCCCACCCTGTAGCCATATCTGGGGGAGGGGATCATCTGGTGGTCAGGCCTTAACCCGTGACTTAGCCCATAAAATGCCTTTGTGGTAGTTCCTGCTACAGTAATTGTCTCCAGGACTACATACATGTGCACATACAGTACCAGTCAAAAGTTTAGGCACACCATCTAATTCAGTGTCTAATTGTCTGCATGGTAGATTAATACTACAGTCATCCAAACTATGAAGAAATGCCTATGGAATTATATAGTAAACAAAAAAGTGTTAAACAAACCAGGATGTATTTTAGATTCTTCAAAGTAGGCACCTCTTGCTTAGATGACAGCTTTGCACAACAGCTTGCCATTTTCTCAGTCAGCTTTATGAGGCAGTCACCTGACTGTCTTTCAGTTAGTAGCTGTGCCTTGTCAAGAGTTAATTTCTTGAATTTCTTGCACTCTTAATGTGTGTCAGACCATCAGTTGTGTTTTGAAGAGGTAGAGTTGGTATACAGTGAATAGCCCTATTTGAGTAATGTTCTAATCCATATTATGGCAACAACTTCTCAGCTAAATAAGGAAAAATAACAGTCCATCATTACTTTAAGAACCAGTCAATCCGGAAAATTTTAAGAACTTTTAAAGTATCCTCAAGTGCAGTCACAAAGACCAACAAACGTTATGATGAAACTGACTCTTATCAGGACCTCTCCAAGAAAGGAAGACCAGGAGTTACCTCTGTTACACAGGATAAGTTCATCAGAGTCACCAGCCTCAGAAACCTCAAGTTAACAGCACCCGAGATAAGAGCCCACCTACAGTGGTACGCAGATGTTTGGGCAAGCCTGATAATTTTCACAATTTTCTTTTATAAATCATTGGTTGTTCGGATCAGCAATTCCAGTAAAATATATCATATAGCAGACGAACACAGTGATATTTGAGAAGTGAAATGAAGTTTATAGGATTTACAGAAAGTGTGCAATAATTATTTAAACAAAATTAGGCAGGTGCATAAGTTTGGGCACCCTGAACTGCTTTGGATTTGTGTTGTTTTATCATTAGTTACCATGTAGCCTAATGTTTTTCTTGTTCTCTTGGTGTGTTATACACTGCTCAAAAAAATAAAGGGAACACTCAAATAACACATCCTAGATCTGAATATATGAAATATTCTCATTGAATACTTTGTTCTGTACAAAGTTGAATGTGCTGACAACAAAATCACACAAAAATCATCAATGGAAATCAAATTTATTAACCAATGGAGGCCTGGATTTGAAGTCACACACAAAATGAAAGGTTAAAAACACACTACAGGCGGATCCAACTTTGATGTAATGTCCTTAAAACAAGTCAAAATGAGGCTCAATATTGTGTGTGGCCTCCACGTGCCTGTATGACCTCCCTACAACGCCTGGGCATGCTCCTGATGAGGTGGCGGATGGTCTCCTGAGGGGTCTCCTCCCAGACCTGGACTAAAGCATCCGCCAACTCCTGGACAGTCTGTGGTGCAACGTGACGTTGGTGGATGGAGCGAGACATGATGTCCCAAATGTGCTCAATCGGATTCAGGTCTGGGGAACGGGCGGGCCAGTCCATAGCTTCAATGCCTTCATCTTGCAAGAACTGCTGACACACTCCAGCCACATGAGGTCTAGCATTGTCCTGCATTAGGAGGAACCCAGGGCCAACCGCACCAGCATATGGTCTCACAAGGTGTCTGAGGATCTCATCTCGGTACCTAATGTCACGGATCCGCTGTGTGGCGGAGCGGGAAAGGAGGACCTCAACGCAGAACTCCGGGAGGATGCAAAGTGCGTTTATTCAAAAAAAACAAAAAGACACCAAAAGTACTCTCCCAGGGAAGAACACAGGTTTGGGAGAGGCTCACTCTAGTACCACTAGTAATGACACCACAAAGAACAGAAGAAAACAGAGGGCTTAAATACACACGAGGGCTGATGAGGGAATAGGACACAGGAGGGTACAGCAGGTGCAGCAAATAAGGCAAATCACAGGGGGAAGCAAAGCCAAACACAAGACATAGGGAACACAGGATTATCAAAATAAAACAGGAAGAGACAGGACCAGGAACATCACAGGGGGGAAACACCAGGGACCAGAGAAAACAAGGAACCAAAACAGGGAAACATAACTGAAAACACTGGGCCACAGGCCCAGGACCATGACAGGACCCCCCCCCCCTCAAAGGCCGGCTCCCGACGGCCAAAACAGAAAACCAAAAAACCAAACCAGGGCGGGAGGCGGGGGACCCGGAAGGGGGGACCGAGACAAAAACCAGAAAACCCCCAAAAAACAAAGGAAGAACAGTTCAGGAGGGGCCACCCAGGCCCCCAGAGTCCAAAAAACATAGAGTCCACTGGAGTCGCAGGGCAGCCGACCGCACTCCCAGCGGCGGCGGCGACGAAGAAGAAGAGGAGCAGGCGAAGAGGGGGGCCGACCGCGCTCCCAGCGGCGGCAGCGATGAGGAAGAACAGCAGACGAAGGGGAGGCCGACCGCGCTCCCAGCGGCGGCGGCGACGAAGAGGAGTACCAGGCGAAGGGGGAGGCCGACCGCGCTCCCAGCGGCGGCGGCGAAGAGCGGGGCCCCCGACGGCTCGGACGGAGCGGGACCCCCTGGCGGCTCGGGCTGAGGGGCAGATGATGGAGGTGGCGTGGATGGTGGTTGTGGAGCGGCTGGCTGCAGCTGAGGGAAGGCTGATACTGGGGAAAACTAAGGGAACCAAAACTACGGAGGACGAGGGGACTGAAGGGACAGAGGACGAGGGAGCTGAAGGGACAGAGGACGAGGGAGCTGAAGGGACAGAGGTTGAGGGAGCTGAAGGAACAGAGGGCGAGGGAGCTGAAGGGACAGAGGACGAGGGAGCTGAAGGGACAGAGGACGAGGGAGCTGAAGGGACCGAAGCTGCTGAGGGGACTGAAGAGACTGAAGGGACCGAAGCTGCTGAGGGGACTGAAGAGACTGAAGGGACCAAAGCTGAAGGGACTGAAGGGACCGAAGCTGAGGGGACTGAAGGGACCGAAGCTGAGGGAGCTGAAGGGACCGAAGCTGAGGGAGCTGAAGGGACCGAAGCTGAGGGAGCTGAAGGGACCAAAGCTGAGGGAGCTGAAGGGACCAAAGCTGAGGGGACTGAAGGGACCGGAGCTGAGGGGGCTGAAGCTACAGCTGAAGCTACAGAGGGAGCTAAGGGAGCTTGAGCTACAGCTACAGAGGGGGCTGGAGCTACAGCTACAGAGGGGGCTGGAGCTACAGCTGACCGAGTGTGAGGGAGAGCTGGAGCTACAGCTACGAGGGAGAGGGGCTGGAGCTACAGCTGACCGAGTGTGAGAGAGAGCTGGAGCTACAGCAGACTGAGAGAGGGGTGAAGCTGGAGCTACGGCTGGCTGAGATACAGCCGGCGACGCTAAGGCTGGCTGAGATACAGCCGGCGACGCTACGGCTGGCTGAGACTGGGAAAGCTGACGGGACAGCTGGCTGAGACTGGGAAAGCTGACGGGACAGCTGGCTGAGACTGGGGGAAAGCTGACGGGATGGCTGACTGAAGCTGCGGGAAAGCTGACGGGACGGCTGACTGAAGCTGCGGGAAAGCTGACGGGACAGCTGACAGAAGCTGCGGGAAAGCTGACGAGACAGCTGACCGAAGCTGCGGGAAAGCTGACGGGACAGCTGACCGAAGCTGCGGGAAAGCTGGAGCTACGGCGGCTGACTGAGGGAAAGCCGGAGCTACGGCGGCTGACTGAGGGAAAGCCGGAGCTACGGCGGCTGACTGAGGGAAAGCCGGAGCTACGGCGGCTGACTGAGGGAAAGCCGGTGCTACGGCGGCTGACTGAGGGAAAGCCGGAGCTACGGCGGCTGACTGAGGGAAAGCCGGAGCTACGGCGGCTAACTGAGGGAAAGCCGGAGCTACGGCGGCTGACTGAGGGAAAGCCGGAGCTAGAAAGGCAGCTGGGACAGGAGCTAGAGAGGGAGCTAGGACTGGGGCCAGAGAGGGAGCTGGAGCGGGGCCAGAGAGGGAGCTGGAGCTGGGGCCAGAGAGGGAGCTGGAGCGGGAGCTAGAGAGGGAGCTGGAGCGGGAGCTAGAGAGGGAGCTAGACAGGGAGCTGGAGCGGGAGCTAGAGAGGGAGAGGGAGCTAGGACGGGAGCGGGAGCTAGAGAGGGGGCTGGGACTGACTGAGGCTGGAGTGAAGGCTTGGGCCTGGCCGCCCCCACCCGTGGGACAGGTACGGGTGCAGAGGTCGGTCTGTCCGTGGCCGCCTCCACCCACGGAACAGGAACCGGGAGCGCAGCCCAGCTCATAATATGCTCTGCATAGCCCCTCGTCAATGTAGGCATGGAGTCCATCAGCCCAGGGAAGTCCGATAAGAGTCCATGGAGTCTATGTGACAGGCGTTTTCCCCGCTTGTCGCAGGGCTGCCAAAACCATTGGTGGCAGAGGTCCAGCACCCGCTCGCAGGGGTCCAGCGGACACCCCCCACCGGGCTGGTCAGGCGGAGGAGAGGCGGGTGAGTGGCGCCGCCGGGGACCGTTCCGGCCAGCCGGTCCCCCTAGAGCCAGGCGAGTGCCGCTGAAGGTGTCGGAGACCGCGGGGTCCACTCGTGGTGGTGTCATTCTGTCACGGATCCGCTGTGTGGCAGGCGGGAAAGGAGGACCCCAACGCAGAACTCCGGGAGGATGCAAAGTGCGTTTATTCAAAAAAAAAACAAAAAGACACCAAAAGTACTCTCCCAGGGAAGAACACAGGTTTGGGAGAGGCTCGGCTAGACCAGGGGAAAAAACACGCAGGAGGGACAGCGGGGAACGACCACTAGTAATGACACCACAAAGAACAGAAGAAAACAGAGGGCTTAAATACACACGAGGGCTGATGAGGGAATAGGACACAGGAGGGTACAGCAGGTGCAGCAAATAAGGCAAATCACAGGGGGAAGCAAAGCCAAACACAAGACATAGGGAACACAGGATTATCAAAATAAAACAGGAAGAGACAGGACCAGGAACATCACAGGGGGAAACACCAGGGACCAGAGAAAACAAGGAACCAAAACAGGGAAACATAACTGAAAACACTGGGCCACAGGCCCAGGACCATGACACCTAATGGCAGTCATGCTACCTCTGGCGAGCACATGGAGGGCCGTGTGGCCCTCCAAAGAAATGCCACTCCACAGCATTACTGACCCACTGCCAAACCGGTCATGCTGAAGGATGTTGCAGGCAGCAGATCGCTCTCCACAGCATCTCCAGACTCTGTCACATCTGTCACGTGTGCTTTCATCTGTGAAGAGCACAGGGCACCAGTGGCGAATTTGCCAATCCTGGTGTTCTCTGGCAAATGCCAAGTGTCCAGGTGTTGGGCTGTGAGCACAACCCCCATCTGTGGACGTCAGGCTCTCATATCATCCTCATGGAGTCGGTTTCTAACTGTTTGTGCAGACACATGCACATTTGTGGCCTGTTGGAGGTCATTTTGCAGGGCTCTGGTAGTGCTCATCCTATTCCTCCTTGCACAAAGGTGGAGGTAGCGGTCCTGCTGCTGGGTTGTGCCATCCTGGATGAGCTGCACTACCTGAGCCACTTGTGTGGGTTGTAGAGTCCGTCTCATGCTACCACCAGTGTGAAACCACCACCAACATTCAAAAGTGACCAAAACATCATCCAGAAAGCATAGGTACTGAGAAGTGGTCCGTGGTCCCCACCTGCAGAACCACTCCTTTTATTGATGTGTCTTGCTAATTGCCAATAATTTCCACCTGTTGTCTATTCCATTTGCACAACAGCATGTGAAATTGATTGTTAATCAGTGTTGCTTCCTAGGTGGACAGTTTGATTTCACCTAAGTTTGATTTACTTGGAGTTATATTGTGTTGTTTAAGTGTTCCCTTTATTTTTTTGTGCAGTGTATTTTGGACCATTCTCCTTTACAAAACATTTGTGTGTGCAGAAAAGGCTTCTTCTGCATTACTCTCCCCATAGAGCCTCTCCTTGTGCAAAGTGCGCTGAATAGTTGAACGATGCACAGTGACACCATCTGC
>JAMQGT020010081.1:0-15925 GCA_024447675.2 Pterophyllum scalare
GTCCTCTGAGGATGGTACTTCAGGTAATTGAACACTATCCTCTTCTGTATCTACTATGGCTTTTTGCTCAACTTCTAACACATCTGTCACTTCATAATGGTCTGTTTTAGGAGCTTCAGTCTGTGTTTCTGTGTTTTCTGGTTCAACAGTCACTTCAGTGAGATGCTCTCTCTGCTTGGATTCATCTGTGACTACGTCTGCTGGTGAAATGTCCTCCGAGGATAGTGTTTCCTTTTCAAGTGACTGAACAGTATCATCTTCTGATGCTATAGTATCTTTTTCTACATTTGTCAGTGCTTCCAACTCATCCAGCACCACAGAAGGTTGATCTCCAATTTGACTTTCCTCAGTGAGAATTTGAATGATCTGATCCCTCTTTTCTGCCAGAGTTTGGACTTCTTGCTCCATGCCTCCATTTTTATTTTCCTTGGCTACAAAAGAAGCTGACTCTGCTTCTTGAGTCTCATTTTTTGAGGTATCTTCTTCCACTTGATCTGCCCCAACTAGAGAACCTTCATCAAGGAAAACTTCTTTACCTTCAGGTGATGTCTCTTGAGGTAACTCTTCCTTTTCCTCTGATAAACTTTCTGGCACATGTTGGCTGTCATCGGTAGCTTCTAGTTCTTTAATGTTTTCTTGGCCCTGTATAAGAGTGACCTCATGAACTTCATCTACAGTGATTTCTGCATTGTCAAACTCCTCATTAGGAACCTGAGATACAGTTTCTGTTGAAATAGCTTTGTTAACATCAGGTACACTCTCTGTTTGGACTGTTGCTGCAAGTTCATTAATTGTATCAATTGGTTCAGTATTTAGATCTGTGTTTATCACTGTTTCATCTGATCCTTTGTGTATTTCCAGAATTATTGGCTGTTTTTTATCAAATGTTTCAAGTATCTGAGGTGAGACGGAACTAACTATTCTTTCAGAACTTGGCTCCTCTGAAGTCGCTGCGACTGTGTATGGACTTGCAGAGATGTTTTCAGCAACCTGCTCTAGTAACAACTCTGTGTCCTTGACATTGTATTCAGCCGGGACAGGTGTTATGTTGCCAGATGTTTTTGAAGAGTCTGATAACTGGGAAACTGCAGAGATCATCTCAGTTTCGTCTGTCACAGTAGCATCAACAGGCTCTGGAGCTGTTATGGCTTCAGATGTGATCTCTACCAGGTCCTCTGCTATAGTGTCATCTCTTGCTACCTCTTCAATGGCTGAAGCCGGAGTGGCCATGGTCTCTGTAAGTATTCCCTCCTCTGGAATATCGCTGAGCTGTTGGTATTTACTGATTAATTCTGTAAGATCATCTGGTTCTTCAACTGTAGCAGGTGTTTTAGAAGTCTCATTTTCTAAAGAGTCCTCCTTGTCTTGGACCTTCTGTATTTCAATTTGGAGACTATCACAAGGTGGGGCGGACTCCTGCTGGAGTTCATTGTCTGTTTCTTCTGGTACGTAACTTTCTACGTCTGTCTTAGTTTGTGTGGGAACCCCTGTCTCATCTGCATCAAACTCTGACAGTGGAATCACAGCTGGAGTCTCGGAGTCTTCATCACCTGAAGCTACTTCCTTGTCAGCCTCATCTGAAGATACTTGGTCTGGCTTTTCAGCAGGCTTTCTCTTTTTTCGTCCTGGTAGGAGTTTCTTTATGGAAAAGGTGGAGTCAGCTTGAATAACTTGATCGTCAGAAGGCATAGTATCTTTGCCTTCATCTTCATCCTTGCCTTTTGTTTTGGGGGTGACGAGTTTTTTGAATGATTTCCATGTTGACTCTCCTTCGCCATCTGGAGGACTTCCTTCTTGAATCTTTTGGACCTCATTAGATCTTTCTAGTGGTGATTCTGCACCTTGTTTAAGTCCACTGTTATCACCAGCATCGGTTTGGGGTGTTTCTTCCTCAGAGTCTGATGATTTACGGCTTCTTCTCCTTCCAGATCCACACAAAACAGCTTCCCATGACACGGATGAATCTTTCCTTTTTTTCCCTTCATCTGTGCTGTGATCTGATATTTGCTGTTCTTCACTTAGTTTCACCTCATCTACTGAACCTGAGATTTGTCCCTGTTCATTGCTCAATGAAGACTTCTTGATTCGCTTTTTCGGAGTCACAAGTTTTTTGAAGGCTGCCCATGCACCGTCCTCATCTTCTGCTGCCGGTGCTGAGGGTTGTGTGGTACGTTCTTCTTTCTGATATTCAGCTGAATCTGTAGATGACACAAGCTGATCAGAGACTTGCTGTTGAGAGTCAGAGATCTTTGTGTCACTTGATTTCTTTCCTTTCTGTTTTTTGGAAAGATTCTTGAAACTAGACCCTGACATGAGCTTCTTCAGGGGACTGGCCTGAACTTTTTCTTTTTCTTGAGAGTTTAGTATTTCAGCCTCATTCACAATACTGTCTGATGTATTCATGGAAGGTGATTTAACTTCATCCTTCACCTGAATGGATACTGCAGGCAGGAGCTCAGCTTCCCCAAGTCCTTTTGCAGTTGTAACTGCCTCAATATCAAGAGTAATTTCCTCCTTATCCTGTTGTTCTTCTTCAAATGCTTGCTCTGCTATTTCTGCAGGTTCATTTTCCCCCATATCCACCAGTTCTTTCTCAATTGCCTCATCTTCTGCAAGCTTCTTTTTCTTCCTTAGACTAGAAAAGATTCCTGTTGTAAAAAACCTTTTGAATGGAGATTCAACCACGATTTCATCAGTAATCAATGGGGACTCTGGATGTGATTCTTCAGGTATGGTATCCTGGTGTGCATCTTCACTTACAGCAGGTGAAGTTGTTCCTGCATCTGCAATGTCAGACTCAGCTTCCTCTGTGGTTTCTGTTGTTTTTGTCTCTGCATTTCCCAGAAAATTCTCTGAGGTGTCATCTGTCAGAGTAGGACATGTTGTTGAATCATAATCATTAGCTTCCTGTGCTGCACTTAAAGCAACATTCTGTTCCTCATTCTCACTTTTGACTTCTTGTACATTATCTGTGACCTCCTCTGGTATGTTTGGTCCTTCCTTAGGCACATCTGTTTCACCTTTTTCACCAGAGCCTTTCTTAACTGTCAATTTCAAACCAATGTTGCTGAAAAATTTTCTAAAGCTTTCATTGATGTCATTCTGCTTCTCTTCCATTTCGATCATTTCCGCTGGTTCGACTTCATTTGTGTCAACTTCATCTGGTAATTTGTTTTGACTGATTTCAACATTTTCCAGTTGGATTTCTTCTTCTTCTTCTCTTAAGTGGCTTTTCTGTCTCTGCAGCATCACCTGGAGAAAGGACAGTTAAACCAAAAATTTAATTAATCATTTAAAACACTTTTGATTGCAAGAAGCTGCAACAAGATTCGCACCATGGCACATATGAAATTCTTTCACCTGAAACTTGTGCTTCTATTATAAAATATACAAGTTATGAGTACCCACCCTCTGCAGATATCTTATCCTCGCAGTGACCATTCAGTGCTGCTATAGAGCCATCTGCTTTTCCATTGATCTCAGAGATCTGCCCATTGTTTTTGAGAGGCTAAAAAAGAGCACAAAACTGAATGTACAAAAAAAAACAACCTCTGCTCGTGTGTGTGGCAGGAGAACAATTTAACAAGTCCAGTTTGAACTTCAATGAAAGGATAAAAAGAATTTCCATCTGTGATTAAAAGGGGCTCCAAAATCCTATAGAAACAGTGTAGTTCAGCTACTGTTGGCTGGGTGTTGTGGCAGCCTTAGAGTTAACAGGCCTAATTTTACCAATCCTAAATCCGTGAGTCAGATTAGTCCGGAATGTCTGAGCAGGGTTTAGGAAATAACAAACTTAAGTCCACCTGCTAGTGTGGAAATGATACCCAAATAAACAACTTTAAAGACATCGGATGTTGATATTATTTCCAAACCAAGTTTGTTTCAACATTTTTAACCAATTTATTGGATGTACAAAGTTTGGCCTATTTTTTTAATTCGTGTAATAATATTGCCTTATTTTAAGACAAACTGAACTCATCTGATCTGAACTCACCAAAAGCCAGAAAGCAATCGTAACCAAAGAGAAAACACTCTAATTTTAAACATAACATAGAATAGACATAATAATCATAAACGATTTTTCAGATGGTGATTATTCACCATTTTACATGCACACAATTGGCCCATTATTACAGTCTAAACACAACATGACAGATGACAGTGATATTTGGATAAATGCTTTTGCTTTGTTTCACCTTATTTCAGAACTTCAGTATATGATTTCTTCTAGCAGTGAGATGTCTCCTTCATAACATTCAACCTCCCAAGGTTTAATATATTATTTTATCAACACAATATCTCCAATAAAAATGCATTAATTTATCTCCTTACTCTTACAGTACAGTGCTAATTGACATGAGCTGCAATGATATGTTGTACACAAATAATCAATGTGGCCTTATGCTGAGTCCAGCAGGAGGGAAATTCCAACTCTCCCATGGGATTTATTTGGTTTGCACCAAGAATGAAAGGTCATCATTCCTCCATGCTGTTTCCTTTTTCATCTACAGTTAATGACAAGCTCTGCAACATCAATGAAACAGTAAAAACGGGGTCTTCAAAAGCCAGCAGTCAAGGGCCATTTAAAGAAGAGGTATTGCACACATTTAACAACTATTTTGTGGTTCTATCTAAATGGAAAGGAAACAGAAAAAATGTAAATTGTTTGTTTTATTTTGAACATCTCACACTATGATTTATTCTTGAATTCTTCACATGCTGCCTCTTCAGCAAATTTATAAGAAATATTAAGAATTAATCAAGCAAACAACAATGTTGTATGAGTAAAAGAAAGTGGCCTTAAATATAAGACTTACATATGACAATTAAATATAAAATAAAATCAATTTCTTTCCAGTTTTCCCTTGTGTTTAGGAAGAAACTGGCATTAGACTGCTGCACCCAGCACTATAATTATAAATATATATATATATATATATATATATATATATATATATATCATCTACTTTAGAGGGACATGGACATTTTCCTTTATTCTGGCGTTAATGGATGTGTTGGCATGCAGCATGCGGACTGTCCTGTCCTTTTCCTCAAGAAAACCCAGCCTCAGCATTTTCACAGCTTCAAAACACTAACTGGTTTTGTAAATCTTTTCTATATATTTTATAACAAACGAATTTGTCACCATAATTCATCCGATGACGACCATTAAAAGGGTATACCATTATTGCAAAGTTAGCACATTAATAAAGGAAGAATTTGGGGGCTCTTATATACATAATGACTTAGAAAAAAGAAAGAGATGTTACCTTGTCTTCAGTATTCTGCACAGTTTGACCATCGTTCACTTTTCCGCTCTCCTCCTCCGCCGCGGCATCTTTCTTGCCCGCACGTTGCGCAGACTGAGTGTCTCCCATTATCTGAACTGCAGCGCGTCACTATCCGGAATGAGCCACACAAGTGATACAAATATCCCCAAGAAAAAAACAGGCCGGTAGCTCAGCTGAGCGACGGAAGGCGGTCGGCTCTCAAATGGTGCAGCCTGGATGTTGGAAAAACTCTTTCTTCTTAGATTAACACCTCCCCGCAGAATCACATGAAGCCATTTGAGCCAGCCGCCCCGACCCGGCCCGGCCCGGCTCGGCCCGCCTCTCTCTGCATTAAAAAAAAAAAAATCTGCAGAGAAAACAGCCTGATCTCAGATGACTAAAGCGAATGTCCCGGCAACGAGCATAAACCTGCACGGGTGAGGATTCACCAGCTTACTGATGCTGCACTGAGAAATGAGTGGCTATGTTAAAGGTTTAAAAAGACATTCTGATCGGAAACAGAATGCAAATACATTCTGCACCAGATAAGAGAGAACACGGGTATCCAAACCCGTCTGTTTTTTTAATACTGTGGTCATTTTATTATCGAGAAATTAAGAATTTTCTTTTTTTCCAACTCTACAAAACTTCAGAAATTTTTTTATAGATTTTCAAAAATCTGTTAAGTTAAAATTAATTACTGGCTGTGGCTATTAAATAAGACTTAAGCAGAACCAGCATTCATCTCATTACTTAATAGGCACACGCCTATGTAAAGCGCTTGCCCAACTGAGTAAAACAACCTGCAAGTCATTGCTAAACACATTCAGTCTAACAAATGAGCAAACAGGTTTTGTTATGACAAATGTTATACAGGCTTATGAGGGTTAAAAGTGGTTTATGAAGTTGCTCCTGAACATTGCAGGCCAGTGTCCGGGGAAAAGGGAGGGAAAAGAGGTACGTTTCTTAAAATCAATGATTATTAAAACCCTCTGTTGCATTTATAACTGAAACTGACTCTCACATCTGGACCCAGGCAAACACAAAAGAGGACAGAAGGATACATCATCCCATTAAATGCCTCAGCAGGGTGTGAGAGTCTCCCTACATAACACTTGCCAGCCACTTTGTTAAGAACACCTGTTAACTGCTTATTAAATTAATTATTAAATATATATCAGCCAATCAGTGCATTTAGGCATGTAGACACAGCCAAGATGACCTGTTGCACTTCAAAGTGAGCATCAGAATGAGGAAGAAATGGATTTAAGTGACTTTGAGGTGGCATGGTTGCTGGTGCCAGACGAGCTGGCCTGAGTATTTCAGAAACTGCTGATCTACTATGATTTTCCCACACAACCATCTACATGGTTTACAGAAATGGTCTTAAAAAGAGAAAATATCCAGTGAACTCATTACAACCAAGATGGAAGAGCAACTGTGAATGCACAACATGTTGATTCTTGAAGTAGATGGGCTACAGCAGCATCAGACCACACCAGGTGCCAATCCTGGCAACTAAGAACAGGAAACTGTTGCTATAGGTCACTCAGACTCACCAAAATTGGACAACAGAAGACTGGAAAAACATCTGATCTGATGAGTAGGGTCAGAATTGTATGGAAACAACATCAAAGCAGGGATCCACAGCACCATGGCCTATCTGAGTATTGTTGCTGACCACATCCACCCTTTGTGGCCACAGTGTGCCCATCTTTTGATGGCTGCTTCTAGCAGGATAACGTGCCATGTCACGAAGCTCAAATCATCTCTAAATGGTTTCTTGACCATAACAGTTTACTGTAGGCGGAGGTAAGATTGCAGCAACTGTATGATGCAACATGTCAACATGGACCAAAATCTCTTAGGAATGCTTCCAGCATCTTGTTGAATCTGCAACAAAGAATCGAGGAAGTTCTGAAGATAAAACTGGGTCCAACCCAGTACTAGCAAGGTGCATCTAATAAAGTGTCCAGTGAGTGTACATTCCCCTATATGTTGAAAATTTACCTGATGCTTCATTTTTGTGTTTTCTGTTACATAACCAAAGACACTGAAGACACATATTGATGCCAAGAAGATGCAAACTTGAAACAGCCTGCTGGTGATTAAGTGTCTGATGCTCAAAATTTCCACGCTAATTGTATTCCCCTGATGCTCAAACAAAACTTGTGGTCAAGAGAGCAAAGTTAACCCTGAAGTGCTGAGTAGCTAAAATCCCATCCTAAGAACCTTGAAAATGGGGCAATGTTCTTTCAACACTACAGCAATTACTGTAGCCTCTCCAGTCTGAGAACACAGTACGTTATTAAAAGAATAACGCTTTGCCTGCCCTGAAAGTCAATTCACCATTTCTTCACCAGTCATGTGCACCGATACTATTATAACAAATGTTCAGTTTCATGTTTTATATAATTCAAGTCAAACAAAGTGTGTGGGATAACTGGTTGATTTAATTTGGAGGCTTCACGTGTGATACACTTGCGGCAAAGCATTTCAGCCGACATCTGTCGGTTTTAATGGTTTTGTGGTGTTCGGCGTTTATTAGCTGATTTGTCACTTAAGAGGTCCAACAAGAACAATGTTTCATAACAGATAAAGCTTATGAAAATGATCAAATATTTTTAAATGAAGCAAAAACCCTTCTTGAAAATGAAAATCAGCTGACTGCTCAAATGTGCCTCTTGAGCAAAACAAGCCTTAATTTGATTTGGTGTTTAAACTGAGACGTGTGAGCAGGGCGGACGGACACACAACAGTCTGTCTGAAGTCCAGGACTCATTTTAAAGAATTCAAGGCTGCTTAAAAAAGCTCGAGCCCCCTTCACTCTGACTTCAGACAGCGAAGGATAAACTAATAATAGGTTTATCTGTTAGGCTACATTTTCTTTCATTAAAGCATTTTGTTCGAACTCCTTTCAGGAGCAACAGCGCTGTGGCGTCTGGCCTAACATGATATAACCTGTTTAGGCACGATAGTTGGTGATTCGTTGTGGTTTTTAATTTTGTTGTTTGTTTTGCTTAGATTAATATTTTCTGATTTCAGTATTATACATAAATACATTTTATGAAGCTGAATCCTACTGATGGCCATGCCTGTATTTTTGCTGCAGACTTAGATACTAAAGTAATGTCAGGCCAGACTGAGAATGCTAAGCTATCATCGTCGAGACAGTGAATGAGTGTGTTTACCCTCACTGCCCACTTTCCTACATATAGTAACTGTTGACGTCCAGACGACCTGTTGAACTTCAAACTGAGCATCAGAATGGGGAAGAAAGGTGATTTAAGTGACTTTGAACGTGGTATGTTTGTTGGTGCCAGTTGGGCACAAATTCAGTGCTGTGAACCTCCCTCAACTTGGAAGCCTTCATCACTGGAGGGATGTCTGGCTTGTTCTGTTGCAACGTTCCCACAACGGTCAGACCCTTCTCCAGGAGATGCTCTGCAAGAGGCACACTGGTGAAGAAGTTGTCTGTGGTGATGTTGCGACCTGTGTGTCTGAATCCACTGCACAACTAAGGGACAGTGTTTCCCCCTAGATTCTTCTGGACTTCTTCCCCTGGTTGTTTCCCTGTATACACAATTTCATCAACTGCATAAGGGGTGCATGCATCACAAACCTACAATATCTTTATGCCATACTTGGCATCAGATGTGTATCAGATGTGTAAGTGGGACAGAGAATGTATCCTGACAGTCACAGTTGGTAAGAGTCAAAGGTTTCCAAAGCAAACCCTTGAGATTCTGTAGGAAATGCTTGGGGTCATTTTTGACCCCGCTTATGAAAAACTGGGGTAGTGACACAAAAACTGCAATTTCTTAAAATGTAAAAAACATTTTTAAAAAATTTTAATGGCCTCAAGTCACAAACATGTTTTATGAGGAATACCTGGAATACGGAAGTGTAAAAACTTTTAATTTCAGAGATTTTGAAGAATAACAACCCTCGGGGTCATTTTTGACCCCACTTATGCATCCAAGGGTTAAACAGATTAGAATCAGGATATTGGGCCATACCCCCCACACACTCCCCACCCCCCACACACACCTGTTTATTTTAACTTTCATGGAAAGATCAAACTTGTTTATGCTTTTCTGAGAAAGAATTAGGAGCACACTGATTGGTCTGATTGGCCTTCTGGGCACTGAATCCCAGCACACACATGGTTTACACTGTTGTATTTGGCAAACAGTCCAACAGTTTCAATATTTTTTCAACCAAAAAAAATTCATCTGTCCGGGTTTATCAGTAATTTTTTTATTTGATCTATTTAGTTTGAGTATCAAAGACAATTTTGTTTTCGTGATGTGGTATCATAAGTACATTTTTTTTGTCTCTAGCTGATTAGTTTATGAAAATCCAAGAACTGATTATTTTGGACATATAATATCTTAACTCACAATAATGAAGTGAGTTTTTATGAGTCTAGCAGCTCAGTTTTATACAGCTTCATACCAGTATACATATTGCCTCTTGCAAAGCTACTCATAACTGAACTGCGCTACGTGCTGGATATTAAATAAATGCAATCTTTTTTTCTTTACACTCCTAAACCTAAAAAGCATTAAATAATGTGTGCACTATTTCTGCTTCATATTGTAATAGGAGCATTGATGTCCTCTCGTTACTTCAGTGAAAAAGTAGGTTAACCTAAAACAAGAATGATGTGTCACTGAGTGGGATAAAGAGAGACCTTGGGAAAGCTTAGAGCAAAGAAACTCATGACAGGCATTCATGTTGATCTGATCAGATGCCCTGAGACACTGGTGCTGTTATGTGAACCTTGGTACAAAGTTAATAAGCTCACTTAATTAGAGTCACAACTTTGGCTAAGTGAAAACAGCTGATGTTTTTTTCTACTGATTACAGGAACCAAACTGTTGAGGCCTAATGCTGCATAATGTAATAAAAGTGCAGTCGGCCTGCATGTGTGTGCATGTGCTCTTCCTCTACCTGCGCATTCATAGTATCAGATATAAGCATATGTATGAAATTCAGACCAAACAACTCCAGTTTTTTGTTGTATGCATGAACAAAATTTCTGTTCAAAATTTGGCTATTTTTTTTTCTCTCTTTGCAGTTAGAGAACTACTTAAAATGTGATTGACTATAGATTACACTGTAGGCATGGCTGCAAGTTGAAATATATCAGTTGTTGTGTTACAGAGGTAATCATCTTATCACAGTTACATGAACATTTGATTCATTTGACACCAATTTTGTACTTGAAGCAGGATTTTCAAATATATTTTAAGACAACTGGATCTTATCAGCAAAAGCTAAAATTTAGAGGAGGCCTCTTTTGTAATATTCTGACCCATTTGAGTGTAATTCTGTTATGTAATAAAATGTTATGTAGGAAAAACTCAAATTCCAAAAAAAGAAAAAAAAAGGAAGAAATGTGCAAAGAAATGTGGCATCGTGTCATGGTGGTGCCTGAGAGAAAACTGTTTTATTCAACTGTCCGAGAGCACAAAGTACACCTTTGTCAGTGAGTTTAGCAGATTTACAGCTTTTAATTACAAATAAGAATTCTTGGCTAGTTCACAATGAACACTTTCCCAGTGTTTCTTTAGCTCATTCTGGTAGTTCCGGACCTCAGAGAAACAGTGCAGTGTGAACATAAGAGTTCAAAGTTAAAAGTTACTTTGTTGATCACATGTCCAGATTGCAGCTTGTGACCAGGGAAATGTACATGTGAAACTCATGCAACACAGTTTATTGATTAGTAGCTGCTTAAATTAGAACCAGCTGACCAAAAACAGATTACATGATTTGAAGTGGAACCCTTATCTTGTCTTTTTTTTTTTTTTAAGCTGAGTTTGGTGCTGGAAATCAGTTGGGCACTGCGAGCTATAAAAAGCCAGAGCATCTGCAGGAAAATATCTAAAACAAAAACAACCTTTCAGCAAAAATGAAGATCCATAAGTCTAATATGCTTGTTTTTATGAAATTATGCATTAGCAAATATTATGCTTATTAATGTAATTGTGTGTCTCAAAATATAATAAGAGAAACATATTAAAAACAGTTGTGATAGTTAATATTTTTAAATATTAGATAAACTAGTTAAACTATTACTCTTGAATGTACTTTTTGTTGTATGCTTGTGTACAATGATAATAAAGTTGAATCTAATCTAATCTAAAGCGTGGAGACTTTAATCAATTTACTTTTTAAACAAGACTTAATAAGCTTCGGTGGGACAGATGAAAGAACTGTTGCATCCAGCCATCATGCTGGGTTGTTGTATCACTGACATCTAGTGGACAAAATAAATACTCCAAATAGATTATGCAGACCTCAGACAAACAGCCAAAAACAAACAAACAATGTAGCAAAAGTAATCCTATTCCTTTAAAGGGGCAGTTCACCTCTAATCTAATTTACATGTTTTCCTCCAGTCTGTGTACTTCCAACTTAAAGAAACATGCAGCTCAACCATCAGTGGCACGAGTGGCACCCCCTCTCCTCAGGGATAGGTGCACACTTCTCTTTGCATGGTGATACACTTGGCTAGAGTTCAACAGAAACAAAAGTAGTTCCTACATGAAACTGCCCACAATGTGGTCCTAATTTCTGGAAAGAGATATTGCTGCTGAGGTTTTCAGATGCATTTTTTTTTTTTTTTGGTGTTTTGGGCACCACATAAGGCAATTATCATTGATAGACAACATCTTCAAAACTGGACAACTCACACCAGAACCATCTAGATGAATAAATAACACGACAGGCCAGAGGAAAATATATTTAATTCTGGGGTGAAGGCTCTTTGACATCTAAATGATGTAAAAAAAAAAAAATTTAAAAAAAACGAAAAAGAAAAAAGAAAAAAACCCCGAAGGTCCTGAATGGGAAACTTATTATGCTATTCAGAAAATGGCATCTGCGAGGGTTACATTCTTCAGTATGACATTATCAGTCTCTGCCTTCATGGATCAGTTCAAAATTAGCATTTACACCTTACTCTTGTTGAGGTAATGTTCTCCATCTCCTTTATCTCCCACTCATCCGAAGTCAGGTTGTGGTAGCAGCAGGCTAAGCAGGGTATTCCAGACATTCTTCTCCCCAGCAGTACTTTCCAGCTCCTCCTGGGGGATCCCGAGGCATTTCAACAAAAAATATAATCTCTCCAGTGGGTTCTGCGTCTAATATAAAATAATAACATCCCAGTACTAGTTACTCAAAACTGTGGTTAACAGTTACATTGGAAAAATAAAGTTCAGCTTCGAATTTGAGATCTTCCGATTGCGGGAGTCACGTTTTTGCTGCCACCTGGTGGTCGATCTTTTGGTCTTCTGCTTGATTGCGAGATTCGTGGTTTTCAGGATTTTGTGTTAAGGTTTAATTTCGGATTCGTGGTATCTTTATCATTCTAGTGATGTTGAGCTTTAGTTTTTGATGTATTATTTGAGTTCTGGTTCCTATATGGTTTTTAGAAAGTTCTTGTTTTTCTAGTTTTCAGTGTTTCCCCGTCTGTGTTTTCTCTTTATGTGCTTGTACTGTCATTGTGTTCAGTGTGCATCATGTGTCTATTGTTACATGTCTTTTGCTTAGATTTAATGGTTTTCTTTCATGTCTTGCATTAATTTTACTTCCCCTTTTGTGCAGTAAAGGGCGGAGTGGTCGTGTTTCCCCTGTGTCTCTTTCCTTTCCCGTTTGCCATTACCCAGTTAGTCCACAGTCGCTACATATAGTCCAGTCTCCTGTACTGTGTTAGTCATCTTTTTGTAGCCTTTGTTTAACCTTTTTTTTTTAACATTATATCAGCCAGTAAACAGTTTGCCTGCATTTGTTTCCTCTTTCTATTAGCCCATCAGACCAGGCAACTGAGAAATGCACTGAAAAGGGAAACAGTGAAAAGAAACACTGCAGTTTGTTGTGGTTTAATGGGGAATTTTTAACCTCAACTGGTTTCATTTATTCTTCTGTCTTAAGAGTAAAGTGTCAGTTACGCTTCAGAGTAGCGTGCATATATAGCCGTTGCTTAAAAAAATCCCCCTTCAGAAACATCCCAGTGACTCAAAGTCAGTAGGCCGATGGAAATTACTGTTCATGTACATGCCACTGCTGCCTGTGGAAATTACAAAATTATGCAGCTGCCTGTGCACCAACTGATCTCTCCAACATGAGCTTCTTTTTCTGGCTGCATGACTGATAATCACTTGATGGTTGGTGGTTACACGCAGTGTGGACAGCCAGCTTCCACTTAGATTGCGTGTCATGAAACAGGAAAAGCTGTTCAGGTCGAGGCACTCTCTGTCTTTTGTAAGAGTTGATTTGTTATCAAATGAGAACATTTTGGTCACACCCCCCCTGAAAGATAGCATACCTTAAATATTTCCTCTTTATTTTTTGTAACATGCTGTGTGTCCAGAGTCAGTGACCTCTATCTTTGATGTTATCTTATAAATGTGCTTTTATTTCAAGGCTTCAGCACAACTATTTACCCCACTCATTATTCATTTGTGTTGACATAAAAAAACAACAACCCAGAAAGCTATGTCTTTAAAGTTGTATTTGAGTATGAGCACTGACAATCCAGATAAAATATGAACATTTTTAAGATGGCAGGTTTGGATTCGTCCTACCGTATGCCCCCCCCCCCCACCTCCATGTGACACAAGAGGAATGCAGAAAGTTTTGTTTTAAAAAACCTTTCCTCATAAGCAGGTGTATCAGAGACAATGGTTAACAGTTTTCAAAAATCATTTGCTCTTTTAGCAGCCGTCGCACCGCTCAATGGACTGAACTCCCGTTTACATCATCAGCTTTAAGTACAGAGGATAAGGACATATCTGAAACTCATCCACAGGTATAACAACCAAATGTCATTGTAGTTTTACAGCTTTTATGACCTTTGGGTTTGACTGAAGGGCCTTTTAGTGTAAATGTTGTCAGTACTGAACCCTTAAAAACTGAGCACAGCGTCGGGCTACAACACATTAAAAGTGGTACAAACCAGGTGAGTTTACACTGCACCCTGTAGGAAGGGAAGATTCTTCTGAATCATATGATGTGTAACTTAATACTGATTGAAGGAAAAGGGTCAGTGCTAAAAAAAATATAAAACTGTGTCCAGTTTGCATGAAGTTGTTTGCATGAAGGTGTTCAGGGACGTGGGTTGTGTGTGTCTTCTGGTGCTTTTGTTGAGTTAACCTAAAAATACATTTTAGGCTATTTTTTTTTTTTTTGCCTTTGCCTGATAGTTCAATGAAACCAGACAGGAAAGCAGGGAGAAAAAGTGGTAAAGGGCCCCAGGTCACAATCAAACCTGGGCTGCTACATTCAGCCCTGTGGCTCATTCTCATCTGTTCAACTTGTAAGCTAAACGTGCACCTGAGCTTAAAGCACTTTAATTAAAGTTTCACCACTAATGTCAAATCCGACTGCTTTTCTGCTTGAGAACTTGTTTCGCAAGTCTTGAGGGAGATTACGTGTCCCAGTGGATCAGGAGAATTCATCTAAGATTACTTGATACTGGAGACGTAGAAAATGCTCACAACTGCTATACACTGATGACAAAACCTTTGTGTTGTATTTTGTAAGAAGAGCTTGACTGAACAAAAGCTTTCAGTCATTAGTTGGGAAACATCGGATGTATAAACAGGCTAATGAGGAACTTTCTCTTGGTGTTTCTTTAGTGTGCTTTTCTTCTTAGAGTCACAAAAGTTTGTGTTACAGCTGGACCAGCTCAGGCAGCATCACTCAGTTCAATGGTGTACAAAGTTGGGTGACATGTTTAGCTGTGATCAATTCAACCACATTAGAGGTGAAATTATTTCCTTTAACTTCTATTTGAATCATTTTTAGTTACCTACAGTATTAGAAAATACTGTAGATGAATGAATAGCAGCTGACATAGCAGAAGATAATTTCTTTTTTTAAATTATTAACAGACCACATGTAATAAAAATCTTCATAGAACTGTGGAGATGTTTTCATTTTCTGCCACGTTTACACTCACCTCTCCCATCATCATCATCATTTAAACTTTTAGCAGCCAAAGAGCCAAATATCTCCCTCGGCAGCTGAAGACCTGCCTGAAACATGTTTCAGAATGAATGATAAGGTAGCTCATTGTCTCTAAAAGTTGCTAAATAAATACATTGCTGCATGCATGATGCTTTTTGATACTCTAAACTCCCAGCCTAGGAATATGCTGGATACATTTTTGCTTCCCAATGAATAAATCTACCTCTTTTCCCTGTTTCCATCCAGCCATGAGAGACAGATTGAGGTACCTGCATCAGGTGCAGACTGACACTGAGGGTTTCAGCACAGTGGAGCTGGATAACCTGCCAGACCATCAAGAAGAAACAGCTGGAAATAGTGACTTGGACGGTGTCCTAAAGGATGCCCAGCTGATACGCCTGGAAATCCAGCAGATCCAAAATGATATTAGTGAACTGAAGGATGTGAACTATCAGGCTTTGAATAGGACTTCAGACTCCATTGTGACAAAGCGGGACTCCAATGCAATCGGGGCAGATATTAAGCGCAGAGGAGAAGCTGTGCTGCAGCAGCTGCATATGCTGAATCACCTCAGAGATGAATTGGAGGCTCAGCATGGCAGCTTAGACCCTACAGTGCGCATTGCTCGAACACAGTACCACTGTCTGACCAATGCTCTGCGGGAGGTGATGTTCAGC
>JAMQGT020010082.1:0-45732 GCA_024447675.2 Pterophyllum scalare
CTGGATTTTTTCTTCTTTCTCAAAGACATGACTTTCACATATTGTTCGGCTGCTAAGATAAAAGCATCCAGTTTTTATTTTAGGCCTGCCACTTCTTCTTTTGTCCTCCACTTGTCCATTTCCTTCTTTTTTTTTTTTTAAGGACACTGCAAACCATGCCTAAGTTTTCAGTAATTAGCTCTTTGGAAATGGAAAGTGTTATCTTTGGCACTTTTGACAACTTTGGCAGGATGGAGGACAGAGGAGATGAGGAGGCACAAATAAGTGAGGAGAAAAGCCTATAACTCTGTCTTCCAATTGGTTTATGTTTCACCCTGTGTTCCAGTGGCATTCTTCCTGCTCCTTGTTCTTAGTTTGAATTTCTTTTTTTGGACTATTTCTTACAGACAAATAAAATGCATGTTTTGTTTTTTTTTTCTTTCTGTTTTGTTTTCTAATCCTTTTTCTGTCCTGTATTTGAGTCTGCTCCCTGATTTTCATGGCACAGAAAAATTCATCTGAACACGTGATTTAAATGCTCTCGATGAGTTACAGCCTTTTCCAGATTAAATATAGTGGTTTGCTGTATGTATGAGCTGTTTGGGGAAATGCATCTTCAGTGCTGACAACTTCAAAATTGTTTAGAGAAATGTGTCAAAGCAAGTGAGGAAAAAATATGACAGACTCATGGAACCCAGTTAACCTTACTGCCTATGCCATGCAAAAATCCTTAGTTTAATATAATGTTTGCTATAAATGATGTAGATGATGTTAACATGTCGACTATTTGAAATGAATTACTGCCATTCCTGATTTGTCTTTTCATCTAGAGTACAGTAACTCTGTAGTCTAGTGTGGTTCACTCAACAGCTTTTACTGAATCTCATGCATTGTGAGGGTTTCTTACAATGTTGTTTGACAAATTCCCCTAAATATGTCTCCTGCCCTTAGCTGTGAAGTATATCAGCTAAGGTAAAAATGCTTGTTCAATACACAAGTGAGGTAGCTTTAGACAAGTGTGTGTATTTTTCCTTTTCTTGATCTTCTGTACCGTTTGTTCCCTTTATACTTACCAGGGTCAGCACCCAGCCTGTAAATAGGTTAAAAAAAAAACAATTCTTTTGAAAAAGTCAATTGGTTGCTCACCTACATGCAGCCAAAGCCTGCTTAAATTTGATTGGTCAGTAGAACTTTGACTACCAATGGAAAACAAGAAAGCTAACCATTCCAAAAATTGTGTCACTTGTCTTTAGACTGTGCACATTAATGTTTAAATCAGTTTACAGTGATTATGTGCATTAACCTATAACTGCCATTATAATAAAACTAATCTTTTTTTCTTTTTTAAATTTTTTTTTTTTACGAAGAAGATAGTCAACAGTTTTTTTTTTTTTTTTATCAAAATGCTGTAAGAGTGTAAGAATTTTCTGAAGTGCACTACAGCTAAGGTTTGGAGATTTACTGCAAGAGACTAGACTGGATTCACCATTTCACCTTCATTGTTTGGACTGTAATTTGTTGAAAGACCGTGATATTGCGATACAGTAAAAGACCATACATAAAACATAATCTGTTACAGCACTGCATTGCACAAAGCAAAAAAAAATACATCACAGTAGATGCCTGCAGAGGGTCGATGCCAAAAATCCTCTGCACAATGCCTTGCAAGGGAAGATATCAGCTCTTATGTGTATGTGAATCTGTGGACTAACAGACGGAAACATTGGGAGGTGTATAAAGACTACAATATAAGTCACCACACAGCTCTGCATGTTCTGCCTGAGGGGTGTCTCCAATATTTTTGTTTAAAAATTTCTAATTTTTTTACTTCTTTGTTTTATGCAGTGCTGTAAAACATCTCGTTTCTTAAGAAAATATGCTTGACATATTATTGTTGCATATTATGCAGTAGTGCTTAGCTGTTGTATGGGGCAAAGACTGTTCAACAAAGGACCAATATAATACATTCTCAACAACATGACATAAGCAACTGATAAAGCAGGAAACAGCAGACTGTTGTAAAACCATTTGCATGAATGTGCCAAAGGATTTGCAATTTTTTTTCACAAGACTGACAAATTACTGTTATGATGTGCACAACGGACTTGATTATGTGGAATCTGAGCAAGATGTTTTATGAATTTCAATTCTGATCTAAGAACCAAAGAGTTTGAGAATTGTAACAATTTGATGTCACTGTTAATGGCAGCAGTGCACAACATTAACACCAAATTAACAAAACAGTTTGATAATTTCACATATATATTTCTGTAAAACATTATCTTGAGTTTGCATTACTTTAAATGTAGATATGCAAATTTTGTCAAAGTGTATGTCCAGCTCCATCTCTAACTTCTCAAATTAACTTGGAATTTACGGTATTTCATCCTCGGTGAGCTAGCTAAGAGCACATACTGTAACACTTGCAAAGTTGCAACCAACTGCCAACCCAGTAAACTGAAGCAATGGGAAAGTGTGGAGAGGCTAAAGCCACTATCCTGCTGTGGGCAAGAGCAAACAGACTAAAACTCTGACCCTAAAGTAAACAATATTGTAAAATACAACATTCCATCATGTTTTTTCTTGTTCCTTTTAAACAAATCTATCTGAAATATTGATTGAACAATTGTGCAGCATAAGCGAATTTATAGGTCAGGTCATTTTGCTGCACTAATGAAAGAGGTTAGCTTCCAGAGATGTAATCAGGGTTAATGTAGCTTGATACCAAATATGACTCCTCTTTCTCCCCATAAAGAGAAGAGTCACTGCAAATCATTACGAAGTTATTCTGAGAGATTGCCTTTATCCTATCATGAAACATTTGCACGCTGCTAGGAATGGTTTCTTCATCCATAGGGAACAAGAGGCCACTGAATGGTTTGGCGATTATGAAAATAATGTGAATCAAGTGCTATGGACTTAACAGTTACCTGATTGTACCCTGCTTGAAAACCTATGGGAGATTTTAGATGGGTTAGACTGTGCTCTCCACCACAATCATCAAAACACGAAATGAGAGAATCACTTTTGGAGAATGGCAGCCAGCCCGCATAGCTCACCCTGCAGCACAGAGTCCCATGCGTCATGGTGGGTTGCAGTCACAGTCTGGGTTGCTGCATGTCACCCCCCCCCCCCACACACACACACACCCATCTTCTCTGTAAATTCATATGTTTCACTCTCACTATGAAATAAATATAAACAATCCAAACATGGTTTGAGAGACTGGTGTTTATTTCCTCAAGTAGCATTTAATAGAATGAGAGGACCACTGTCAGGATGCATTAAAGCTTTTCTGATAGCCTTATTAAGTCACCTGATGTTTCATTTGTCACCCTTCCATATTAACAGGAAGGGAGAAGCAGACTGAAAAAACTGACTAATACAAGGTTTCATGCATGCACTATACCAATTACCAATAATATGTAAGCACTGGTGCCCATAAAAGTATGGTAATGGTATTCAAATAGGTAAAATGGAAATAGAAGGAAATGAGTGAATGACAGTAAACTAACTTGTGATGATTAACATGTGTGAGACACAATCTCTCACTCTTCTTTGTTTCATTTCCTTTTTCTGCTTCTCCCTCCCCTTGTTTTCTCTGGCTATCTTCTCTCTCTCTCTCTCTCTCTCTCTACACACACACACACACACACACACACACACACACACACACACACACACACATACAGTATAAACTCACTGCCTCATGTTGACAACCATACATATGCACAAACACAGTGCCCCACTGAACCCTTTGCAGGAAATTTAATGGTCTCATGAACAACAGCCGGGGTCATGCTTGGGTCACAGCCAATTTATTTTAGCAACGCACAGTAAGGGGGCTGTGCATGAAATGCATCTTTACATTAGTTGGAGGTTCTAATTGATTCGCTGGTTTATTTATATAGAATAGGTTGTGGTGTTGCTCTAAAAAGAGAAGGATGTGATCAAAGTCTTATCTTCCTGACAGGATATAATCATTCGCTCTGTGCATTGTTCCAACACTGTAGTCTTCATCATTCACTTTCCTGTGGATGGATGGATGGATGGACAGACAGATGGCTAGATAGATAGATAGATAGATAGATAGATAGAATCTTGATTTGATTTCCTCCAATTTGAAGTGAGCTGTTTCAGTTACATAGTGCAAATTATCAGTCTCCACAGCAGCATTGTTCTGGCATTCTGTCTGCCTTTAACTCTTTTCTCAGCTGACAAGAAGCTTCTTTGTTTATTCCTCTGGTATCTTTTTAGTTGGCATGCTTAGTCTGCAAGCCAATCTTATCTGGGCTTGGACAAAAGCCAGCTGCAGATAGTTGTAAGGAATGGAATTGCATTAATTAAGTTCCGGTAACCTAATATGATGAAATGCAATCTGGTAAAATCAACCACTGGCATTTCTAGCATGTGGTTGAGACTTAGGCTGCTGCATATTCCTTAAAAGCATTCAGGGACTCATCCCTATTTGAAAGAGTGGAGGCCTTTGTGGCTCTGTGGTGCCACAGACTAACCACAAGGCAGCCTTCGCTTATGTCCTGGGCTTTATAATGACTTCTCATGTCTACTCACAGTTCTAAATGCATTCCCATCTGTGAAATGCCAAACAAATTAAATCTAACGCAAGCCGATTGGATTCAGTCATACTCCTCATTATGGCCATTAGAAGCCAATGAGGTATTGCAAATATTTTATTGCCAAATTTAATGAAGCTGCAGTTCTCCATTTGGATTGCTGGGATATTTGCATATGCCAGCTCCACACGGCTGACTGTGATGAAGCTATTCGACAGACCTTATTCCACTTGTATGGTATGTGCCTGATGTATGCAGGGAACCTCAATTCCTGTAGTGCACACAGATCAAAAGTATATATTAGATTACAGCCTCCATGTACAGGTCAGCTGGGATGATTATCAGTATGAGCAAAAGTGTTCAGCTGAAGGCCTATGGTGGAGTGTTTAGGGTAAATCTATGCAGGTTCACAGGTTTTTACCCCAAAGGCCAGATTTCACCATGCCTAATTGAGTTGCAGATGTAATACATATTTATGTGCTGAGAAGCTTTGTGAGATGCATTTCCAAATGGTCTTAAAACTCCCTGAATCATTTTGTTTTTGTGCAATATGCTGTATATGTGTCTCTTTCTGAATACTGGAAAATAATGTGTACTAACACTGAATTGGTAATTAATCATTGCTACGTTTAGCCAGTCCTTTGGTAAAGGGAATAGTGTTTACTTAAACAATGGTAACAGCACAGTGGCCAGTTAGCCCAGCTGGGATGCTACACAAGTGCCATCTAGTGGAACACTTAGAGGATTTTACTGTTGCCAGGGAAGACAAACAGGCTGCCTTATGGTTAGTTAGTATCAGTGCACTGTGGTTAGTTAGTATCAAGGCCAACTGGGAAAATGCAAAAAGTGCACTAATAACACAAATCCCCTTAAGTAAGTGAAGTAAGAAAGTAGATATTAAAAAGCTGTTTCTGGTGTAAAAATGAAGTATTCGTATGGAAAGTTTTAGTATAGCTCATAATATATTGTAAGACATTACATTATATATTATAAATAATTATTAAAACATACACTGAAATACAACTCAGAAAAAAATGTCTAAATGGCAGCTTAAAAAACATGAACATATTCTAATGATATGAAGTTCTAAAAATTTTGCATACTGTCAGTAGAATTTATTTTCTCCCTTTTTCATACTTTTGCTATATACAAGACAAGAGCGCCACCATGTGGTCATCTGGAGGTGTAGCACAAAGACAAGAGAGCCGCAAGATCTGATTTATTGTACAAGCTGAGATCACTTCCTGAATATTTATCGAGCAAACCTGTGCAGATGCATTTTAATTTGTGAACAACAGTAATGGGACAATTTGAAATTTATACTCAGTATGTTTTTCACAAATATAGTCATCAGTCAATTAGGAGGATAAACAAAGCCAGATGTTGCTGAAGCAATATGGCACATGATTCTGTATAATGTTTTTCTTTGTTTGGTGCTGTGAAACAAGTGCAGGCTGAATGGATTTAGTGGAAGCATTCAGGTGGATAATTCACTTTAAACTGTATGAAGAGAACAGAGTATGTGGATTATTTTCGCCTAAAACATATCCACCCATCATTTATTTGTTTGTCATTTATTCCCTGTTGCGGTGTTTTCCCTCTGGAGAATACTTTCACTGTGCTTGCCGCCACTGACAAAACTTTTTCTGGTATTACAGCTTTGTATCAAATAAACCCTTTCCAGAAATATGTGTTGTTCAGAGTGAAACCAATGTAGTAAATCAAATATGTGACAGCACCTTCCCTTAAGCACAGCAATGTAACACGAGTAGAGAAATATTTGAGTTGCTTGGCTGTGTTGCTGTTTTGACATCATCTACCAGAGGGATGCTGTGCTGGAGTGGCTTTCCTGTCCCTCAGGTAAGCTGTAAATCATCTTTTGTTTGCTGAGAAAGCTGCCATTACTCTGAATTGTGTCAAATCTAACTGCAACAGTTAGTTGCCCTATGTCCAATGTATTGGTTTCTCAGTGAACGTGAACAACTACTGCATTCCTTCTCATCAAAAGTCGCTGGCAAAGTGGATCAAGCAAGGCATTTATAAGAGTCACCTTGGTTAATGGTAGAATATGGTGGTTATATGGAGTCAGTGCAACTTTCAGGTCTAATAGGAAAAAAAAGTACATATATATATATATATATATATATATATATATATATATATATATATATATATATATATATATGTACTTATATATATATACTCACAAAAAGTGTGTTGCAAGTATAAGTTTCTTTGGGTTTAAAAAACATCACATTGAGAAATGTGAGGAAGCACAGCACACACGCAGCAGGGAATCTGGAGCCCTGGTGGCATGCAAAGTATACACCCTAGTGTGAAGAATGGCAGCCACAGCATATAGTGTCTATTCCCACCTAAAACTGAATCCACAGCACAGATGCAATCATTATTTTCCTATTTATGCATTCTGTGTGAAAATGTAATATTTTATCCCTGTCATTTATGCAAAAAGGATTCTTTGGATTTGCTCTTTGGATTTGTGCTGAATATATAAAACCATCAAAAAAGAAACATACACACACACACACACAATTTTTTATGTTTTTTTTTTTTTACATTTAGGATTTTAAGATATCCTGCGAATGGAAAAGTCCGCACACACTATACAGCTGTAGAAAGATAGGAATAAAGAGCATTTCATCTCAAAATACTCCCCCGTTCACCTTCATGCTACAGGAAAAATAAACTTCGGAAAGTTGTACTTCTCTATTATCCTCCTGTTTGAAAAGTGCTGTAGTTGCACATACACTTCCCAGTCATATATTTTACCAAATGAAACATTGATGTTTCCTCTAAAACCTCCATCCTTCTTGCTACATGTTTCCCAGACAATAGCACTTTGCCAGCAATTTGTTTCAGCCAAGATGTATGGTGTGATAAATATTTAAAATCAAATTTGGCAAAAAGACGTAGATGGATGTGGCACCCCAGGCTGTCGTGGGAGCCACGCTCTGAAGTACAGGGACATCCCTTCCGAATGCCCTTATATCCACACACAGGAATATATATGCATGCACACACATATACAGTACCTGAAGATGAGAACATGTGCCAGGCCTTTCACTAGTGCTGCTCAGTTGCACCAGCATTTCCCCTTTTCATGTTTTCTGTTTCTAAATACTGAATAAAGGCGACAGAGCTTGCATTACTGTGTATCAATGTGTGTGCAAAAGAAAGAGAGAGCAGAAAAGGAGAGGCTGTTGATGAGAGTAAATACAAAATGTTTAGAGGTGCCACAGACTGGCTGGCATGCTTTTTTGTGTGTGTTTATGTTTGACTGGTAGGTGAGGACTGCCTGATACATCATATGCATTATGGCTGCGTTATGCGGAATATTATTCTGTTTATAGTCCAAATATTTTTGGTGTGTTTGCTGGCAGATTTTTCTGTTTTTTTAAAATTGAGATTTGCCACACACACACACACACACACACACACACACACACACAGCATTTCTATGGACTGAGGAAAATGAGCCAACAAGCAGACTAACTACCTGTTGTTTTCATGACCACTCACTGAGGCAAGTTTGTTGCTGCTATCTGATTGAGACTGCAGATTGTTTGCCTAAACACACACTTTTTATTGTTACTTTTTATGTATTGAGACTGAATATGTGTCAAATCAGCAGATGCCATAAGTCTGTCAGTGTGTCTAGTCTAACCAAACCTTTAATGATGTGTATACTAAATATTACCTCTATCAGCCCTGGAGAATTCAGTGATCTGTGAATCAGTGATGCCCGGTTTGTTGATGTATGACCACTAAGATGCTGCACCATCCATCACCTTTTTACAGTAAATGCTCAGCTTCTCTAGCTTTTCATTTGCTCTGCGATGACTAATAGCCCAATTCTAGATGGCTGATAGAGGCAAAGTGTAAATAATCTGCTTGGGAACAGATGATTCTCCCTCTACTGTACCAGCATTGCCCTCAAGCAGCCTTGGTAAAGCATTAGGATCAGAGTGTGGAAGTGCCCACTTTGGGAGTGGTGTGAAAAATTTAGCCTCGCTTGAGTCATTAATCAACTTACCTGTGGCAAAGCTTCGCCTTTATTAAAGTTGGCTGCGTGTGCGACTGTGCGAAATGCAATTTTTGTTCTTTAGTTGGGTGAACTTTTCAAAGAATTGTTCTTGAGATGACCGACAAACATTTGGCAAAGCTCACCAACACTAAATGTACAAAAGGACACTGGTGGATATGTAGCTACTCTGAGCTCCAGCAAAAACTCAGTTTCACTGTCTCCAGGCATTATACATTAAGAATGTATCTTATTAGTAAAACTGGCCACTGACAAAGTTGCAGTGGTACAACTTGGCAATATGATAACATTAGGAGAAAATCACAAAAAATAACTGAACCATTTACTATTGACTGGTGACTTCATAAACCAAGTAGCTGATTAATAGCATAATGTGGTAACTAAACTATGAAAAGCTTGGTTTTTGTTTGTTTTCGGATGCTCACTTCATGTGTCCAACATCAATACTTCCAGTGTCTATAGCCTAAACATATCATGCCAGTTAAACAATGTTTGATCAATGTGTAAAGACATAATTATTTCTCATCCACCTTTTTGCATACAGTACTATTATTGTTTTAACTATAAATGTAACTAAAATAAGTCAAATTGTTTAAGGACTCAAAAAGGCTTTCAGTTTTAGTCTTTATCATAGTCAATAAGAGGAATCTGATAGTATGTAAATTTGGATGATTAGTTTAATTCGTAGGGTTATTACTGCAAGTGCGTTGGGGTGAAAATGAGGCAGAGGTGAAAGGTTAACAGGTGAGGGGAAGCCACGCCCAGTCTGGAGAAAATGCCCTTTAATCTTCCCACCAGAAGTTTGATAGACGTACTGTAGAGGTCGCCATGTTAGCCACCCTGTTCAGCGTGCAGTAACACAGACCCCTTTGTTTGTACAAGCGTTAACTTACCCAAGCAATTACAGGTTCATGGTCATGCTGTTATGCACGGTAGTTGATTGGCGCAGTCTTCCTGTGACAGCTGAATGGAGCAGAGTCATAACTGGAGTTATTGTTCACACCTGTGCCTTTTCTGTTCCAACAAATCAAAATGGCTCTTGTGGAAATGACCCAGGCTACAGCTGAGCAGTCACATTAGCTTAGATCCTAAATGTGTGACGTGACCCAGAAGTGTCTGCATGGCAGCCATAGTAAAAGTCCAAAAATGACCTCCTACCTCCTTTTCCAAACCACTTTTCTGTGACATTGATGGAAATCATCATGAGTTCAAAGGAGAAAGGTGTAAAAAAAAAAAAAATTCATAAGGAAAAGAGAAGCACTGTGCGCAGAGACTCCAACTACACTTACACCAGACTCCTGAGGCCTCAGTCACATAGGCATAGAGATCGGTCAGTGACCCTATGGCAACCTTTGGTCATTAGGGAAAATGTGTACTCTCCAGCTGACTGGTGACTGATTGCTGGAGATTGCCAGCTGTCACTGGGTGAAATCAGTTGCAAAGAGGGTGCGGTACCAGAAACCTCCTTGTCATTGCTTTGGTTGCTAGCGTGCCTTAAAATGAACAGTTGTGCCTAATTACTTAAACCAGCACGTTTCAAATGGCACAGCTTTTACTTTGAAGGTGAATAGTACCTGTTTTTGGATGGAGTCACAGTCTTCAGTTTCACAACCACTTAGTCAGTAGCTGGCGAGTGTTTACAGACAAGTCAGTGTCTTTCTTCCATGAACTATGGGTGACTACTAGCGACCACGACTTCCTTCACCCCAACGTGTCCTTACTGTGTTGTTTCATGCAGGTCATATAATCAAGTAAAACTCCCTCCACCCATCATCTATCAAGTGGATGGAGGTAGTGTGGTTGTGGTGTGGAATGTGGGGGAACCACACCCCAGGTCTAATTCTCTAAACAGTAAGAAAAGGTGGTTCAAAGGTGGTTGTGAACTGTTAGCATTATGCTAAGCAGCAGGATTAGCAGCTATTCACTGCTTTTAAACCCCCCTATATGAAACAATGTGATAGGAGCACACTGAAGTGTCAAAGTAAGCTGAGTTTTCTGTAGTTCATCTTTAGGACATTGTTTCACCACAGCAGACCCATGTCAACAATATCCACCATGACAAGAAGCCTCGTATAAATGCTGTTCTTTGATTTTCTAATAAATTCTCCTGCACACTTTCTTTGACCTCATGTTTTCCATCAAGGTCATGGAAAAGTGATTAGGAATTCAACTGTAACTGGGTGGATTTGGGTGTTGCTCCTGTCTCCCTATTCTACTACTACTATATACATCACTATTATTAAGTAAGTTCTTCAGTGACTTTAGAAAACATGTAACTATTTTCTTCACAGGCGTCTCTCACCTTGGCTCTTTGAGTTTGTGACACAGTAGGATATTAATCCCCTTCAGTTTCCTTCCAACCCAGTGCTGCTCTTTGAGTTCTGTTATTTTGTGCATCAGCTGCATATTTTCTCTTGCTTTGCCTGGCTTTCGTCATGGGCTCCGGAGATAAGGGAACTTGTCTTCGCCGGCTTGGACACTTACGAGTAGTAGATGGTGTAGTTTTTGAAGACGAAAAGGAATTTTATGCATTAATGTCAACGACTTGAAAATACTTTTAAAAGTAATTCCATCGGCAGTCAGTTTTGATGTGCAGGTAATGAAGACCTGCCAGGAAGCGTTCAAAAACAGTTTTCAGTAGTTACAAAGGTATGCCATCATCCTGAAAGAGTGACAGTAAAGAAAGATTATAACATCCTCAAATCTTCCTTACTGATCTTTTCTTCCTTTTGTAGTATATTTTTTTTTAAACCCATCATAGCAATTAAATTTTTTTTATTCAGTTTTTGTCAGAGACGATGAGGCAACTGCACTGCAATCTCCCTTTGGTTGTCGCTCCCTCCGCATGGCAGTTTATTCTTCCTGATGCTTTTTAAGTGCTCTCCAAACATTCCTCATATGCCTGAGATGATATTGTTGGCGTGGTCTGTTTGTGAATGTGAGAGCCACCTGATCTCCTCACTGTAGGGATTCGAGGGTTCAGGCTTTTCCTTCAATTTGTCGTGCTGTAATGCATGTTGTGTTTCTTTTTATTTTCTTTTTTTAATTTTGCATTCCTTCAACACATTCACAGGCGTTTTGGTAGTAATGAAAATCAACTCGATGCATGTCGTGCTTGAACACATTTTAATGTTGTGAGCTATGGATGCTTTATACATTCTAACACTTGTAGGCGTCTGCTCTGGCAATTATTTTAGTACACTTTACCCTGCCTTTTCTAAAGTAACATCCCACTTATTTTTAACAAAGCAACTACCTAAAGGTTCTCTGACAGTGTTAGCACACAAACGAGCACAGAGAAAGAGGTAGTGTAGGAGGCAGGCAGAGGAGGTGGAACAGTAGAAAGGATCTTTTAAAGCAAGCTGAGCCGCCAACTGCTTCTGAACATTTTTTCTCTTATCTTAATAAGTAATGAGGCTGCCACAGGCTGACAATGAAGTATTTTGAAAATAGTTCTAATGTATGGCTTTGAAAGGAGTAGCTGGGCATTGATGTATGGCACAAACAGGCTTGAAAACAAGTGAAATATTAATGGGCTGTTTCCCAGGAGTTAATGTGGGATTTACCTGATTGCGTTGCTGCGAGATGGGGGCTGGGATGAAGGTGTCGGGGCATCAGGACAAGTATATGACTGAGGGACATGTGTGTGTTGTGCAAGTGATGTGGGTGTTCTCAGTAAGATTTGTAAAATATAGCCACCAACCAGATATATTTGCATTTTAATAAGTTACCTAAGGAAATATCACATCAAATAAATGAAAACTGAAATCTGACATTTACAATATGAAGTCCTTACTTATTCTGTTAAAATAATAATAAAAAAAAAACGCCGGCTGCCTTTGTGTTCTTTCTGCTTTAAAGGGCATTTCATTTCCAGTTTATTAATCACCACATCAACAACGAGAATAAACACAAAATCTTTCTCTTTTCCGGTTACACCACAAGGGAGCAGCAGTGTAAAAGGAAGAGCGCTCAGCAGGCTGTTAGATTATCTCATAATCCTGACGCACAACTGCAAATTCTGAGTCTTTTTAGACGTTTTAAGTGGTGATTTTCCACTGTGACAGATTTGTCACAAAATAACTGCAAAACAGGAGGTAACTTCAGAGTTTTCAGTGCAAAGTCAGCCTTTTATGTATTTTTAGGCTCTTTTATAACCTAAATCAAAATCTTTATATCCTCCAGTCCTTTGAATTGATATTACCAAGTGTAGAAGAACAGGTCCACAATTGAGTTAGTGTGTTAGAAGAGTGAGCATCCAGTAATAGGTTAAATGTTTTACCCTGGAGATGAGGCCTAAAACAACACTGACGCACAGAATTAAAAAGTTCCGTTTGAGAGCGGCAGTGGCATCCCAGAACACTAGGAAATGCCATTCAAGCACTGGAAAGGTCAATAGTTAGAATAACTTCAGTGAGAGGAAAAAGAAAACTTGGCTGTATTATCACAAATTGCTTCCAGATTCTTTCTCGCTCTCTCTCCAAGCAAATTATTACCAAAATTGGGTGCAGACACTGCCACAATTTTAGCAGAATCATGCATTGCAGTGTGGAATGAGTGGGCACTCTGCTACATCGAAAACACGGCCCTCTTTCTGGTCAAGTCACTGTCTTCCTACAGTATATGCTTTGTGTGTGAAATCAGCGTACATCTGGGATTTTATTGCACATGAGGTTAAGGAATCGTTTTTGATTGATGAAAAAAAATTGCCCAATATTTCAAACAAATAGCCTTCCTCCTGTACTTCTCTGTGGTTCCTGCACGTGTTGCCTGGAGGAATTGTGTTTCTGGCAGACGGCAGAAGCCGATTCAGTTCCTCAGGTTACCGTTTTGGTGATTCATCAACAGCAGTTGTGAATGTTCATTATTGTATTCAAATTTAGCTGTGTTGCAGTGGTTTCCATGGCACTCATAATCTATGAGTCATAATTGTCTTGTAGATTTCTGGAAAGTTGGATGTTAGCTAAATCTTTCCCATAATTTTTTTTTTCTACCTAGATCTTAATGTCATCTTCATGACCAGTATGTGGGAGAGCATAATACTCTATTCTTCAAAGTTTTTGACACATTTTACAAAATCTTGTAGAGAAAATTAGGTTTGGCTAACGTACATAAACCTCCAATCAGCTTTTTTTTTTTTTTTAGGAATCAGCTGATCTCCCTAGTCTTTAAGTACAACAGTTTGGATATATTTTCAGCTACGTTAAAGCACTGAGCTGAGCTCCATTTTCTTGGTTCATTTTCTTCCATAGCAAAACTGCTGTGACTAAGCTCTAATCGCTCCGCAATCGTGGTGCCATGTTATGATAAACTTTTGTGAAGACTACAACAATAAGACCCACACTGTAGAAAAAGGAGTACTCCTTTGATAGAGTGGAGGAGCCCCGTCTGCTGTAAATCACCGAGTGATTAGTGTCCTTGTTATGTTTCACAGTGTTTGTTACTTTGGGTATCAGCTCTCAAAACAGGGTTTATTTCTAAGGCTTAACTTCTCTGTTTCGAACCCAAAGTGCCTCAGCTACGTGATCGCTCTTTCACACTGTGACTGTTCTCTTTGTGGCTGGAAGTCTAACGCAGGGCGCTGAGTGAGCCCTCCCCAACAATAGTGCCACTAGCCTCAAACAGAAGGCAGTTACGTTAACCATCATTCGATGCCCACAAAGAAAGCCTTTCCCTCAAAAGTCAGCTCTAGTGAGTCAGCTCCAGTGTTAGTCTTTTAATGCAGATCTAACGTTACGTTCATTTTATATTTGGAAAAAAAGAATTATGCCTGACTTCTGTTTCATTGGCTGAATCATACTCCCTTAGTCACTGTAATATCCTGTCTGAAGGTCACATTTGCCACACTCCTCCTGAACAGATCACCACTGCTGGTTGAAATGAAAAGCAAATATTAATATTCGCTGGTGTTACTCTGGAATGTAAAATGTGGGAGGCCCGGGGAAGTGTTATACATTCCCCATTTAATGACACATTTACTTTTCTCTTCTGTGTGGACTTATTTTTTTCTAAATAACTGTATCATGCCACATCAGTGTAAAAATGGAAGCTTTCAGGGTTGTGTGCTTGTTTTAAGAAGACAAAAATGCCCACTTAATTTCAGCCGTAGTCACAAACTTCATATTGTATGTTGGTGATACGGGAAGGGGGAAATGATGCACAACAAAATAGAAGTCTAAAAAAAAAGTATTTTAAAAGTATATGCAATCAAATCTTGATGTGGTTTTCATCCAATCTTCATTAACTCATATGATCTGTGTAAGTAGTTTATCTGCAATCTTTCACTGAACATAGAGACACAGCCATATATCCTTGGTGCTACCTATGAGTTTTCAGTGATGTTTTTGTTCATTTAATGCAATTTTTTCCCCTAAAGATGGACAACTTTGTACAAATGATATGGAAGAGTTGCTTAAAGCTACAATCCCCGACACTGAAAAGCTGATTAGTATTTAAGTGTCTTTATGAGAAGCCATGAGAGCATGCTCTGTAATTTCAGTCCGATGGATGGCCTTCACATCAGTGCTTTCACATTAGAAGCCCAATTACTGCATGGGGAGATGAAAGAGTCTTAGTAAATATGAAATAGGTGGTCCAGGGTGACATTAATAGAGTTAACCCAGGGACAGGGTGGGATCAAAGGGGCCTCAACCATATTAACCAATCTGTCTGTGTCTGTGCACAATACAGCTGATCGAAGGTAATGACAGTGTGTGTCGTCAAAACAAACTGACCACTAACACAAGTGTGTGAGCATGGAGCATGGGAGTCTACATACGCTCCTCCTATCATACATGCCTGCTGCTGAAGAAATAACACTTAGTAAAGCTCCCTTTTCCATTTTTGTTCAGGTTGTTTTGTAGAGCAGATGATCTTTAATTAGATTCATTGTGGCGTAGGTTGTTTGCCATACCCCCCCCCCCACACACACACACACACTCCCACACTCACGTTCCTGACAGGACCTTTGAAATATGGCACATTTGCTTGTTGGCTTTCTTCAGCTTTGCTGTCCAGATTTAAAAGCATATTGGTGCTTATGCACAGAGAGCTATAATGATCCATCATACCATGTGGACGAGAGGGCTGAGTCCTCTGCTCCACATAAATAAGCGGCAATTTGGCCATCTGCTTGGATTCTTTCCATCTCCCCGGAGACCCCCATCTGCCTTTACATTATCAATTACAGTTCAGCTATACCCCCACCCCCACCCCGCCACTGCCAGACCCTCGAATCCTCTTCCCCCCCCCCCCACATACAGAAACCCTGCTATCAAAATGAAACATTTATCTAAAATAAGATATAATTTTATTCTCTTTTCTTACCTAATTATTATAACTGTTTAACTGGACAAAATCCAGTTTGTGATCTGAGGATTCATATATATATATATATATATATATATATATAAAAAACTGCATGTAATGACAAGGGAACAGAGCAGTTCAGCAGGGGTGCCAGGTCACCAAGTCAGCTTCACTGTAAGAAGTGAGAGTGAAAATTTATGCATAGACGGTGTAAAAGATGGAGGTAACCTCCATGACTTCTCCTGTAGGTTTTGGACTCAGCATTTTGAAGCATCAATGTTAGTGCCAGAAGAAACGGAAAGAAACCCATAGTTAGAGATGCTCCCGGCGATCTAATTTCTTAGTCAAGTGAGCAAGTAAGAGAGATTACTCTAACCAACTAATCGAAAACTAATAAACAGTCAGATATCAGATTAAATCCGAGGACTGTTTAATGGACAATGCCAAAAACTGTCTAAACAAACACATTTGACACCATTAATCACATTCTTCAATAATGAATCTTTTAAATGCTGCTTAACTGTGCGGCACTGCGCATTGTGCTTTATGAGCATCGCACGTTATACTCGGAACAGACGATGAAGAAGAGAAAAAAAAACACTTAAAATAAACTGATGTTAATGATATTAAAATGCGTTGCTACAAAAGATGTTCATGTGTTATTCAAATAAGACAAATTAACAAAGCTAGTGAGATGCCCGAACTGCCATAACTGGCTCCTTTCGATGTGGAGGAGTAGTAGCTCTCCTATGAGCCCTATCTCTAAGGGAGACCCCACCCACAATAGGTCTAAAAAAAATTTCAGGCCAAGATTAACAGAGACTGCAGCTCCATCTGGTGACACATGGCTGCATAACATTTAAGACAACAATAGTCTTAAATGTAGTGACAATGGAGACGATTAGTCTTCTAGTCAGCTAGTCACGCACATCCCTACTGCTAATTAATAACAGACTAAAAAACCAAAATAAACCAGCAGTTTCACTCACCAAAACAGAAGCACAAACTTTTGGGAGGGTCTGTGTCACACAGCCATAATATTAGTAAGATAATCCATTAAAAATGGTTCAAAAGACACCAACAGTGCGTGCACACACACACACACACACACACAGTCCAAGTAGTGGATGAGGCCTAACATATCCTGATCAGCTACTCTTGCCTATGTTGGGACACCTGTCAATTGGTGTGGCCCCTACATCAATTATCCAGGTGGATGACTGATGTAGGGGCCTCAGTCAGAATTGCCTCAGTCAGAATTGCTGTGAAGGGAGAAACTATCCATTGAAGGTAAAACTGTCTTTTGTGTCATGCTGCAAATATGCATTTTCATGCTGTAAATCAGGACATCTTAAGCGATACATAAGGAACTGCAGTTTTTTGGTAATCTCAGGATGGTGCTCCAAGTGTATACACCAAGTTTGGTGTCAATACATAAAACAGGTTTTGAGCAATGATCTAACTTTCTGTTTAATGACTGCTGCAGAATTCAGTTGGCTGTAAAAATCTCAAATCCATATGATAATATTTTTGGGTGATTATTTAAAAAAAAAAGTAGCATGTGACAAAATTCAGCATTTAACTGCAATTCAATAATGACTATGATTTGACAAGCTGATATGTCTCAGCCTTGGGACGTCCCATGAGATTAGCGGACACAAGAATTATTTCTCTAAAGGAAACACATCGGCCTAATTTCATTCATTCATATCTATCCAGTTCTGATTCTTTCTACTTTCAGTGTGGCACTTTGTACTACAGATGTTCTGGTTAGTTTGCTCCAAAGTGTGGATGTGGGGAGACACCAGCTCAAGAATGAGAAGCACCTTTGTTCTGCGGTTTCCAGGAAAAGTGGTGAGGTTCTCAAGGGGACAGGTATGTGTGGGAAGAGGACCCTTGTCAAGTGTATGGTGCCTCATTAATATGGAGACAGGTGCTCTTTTGATGAGTTCATAAGCAGTTCACCAGCAGCCTGGAAGTAGTGCACTTTACAAGGCTGTTCAAAGATCTTTGACATCTGAGGAGAGCCAGTGAAGCCAATAATCCTACTTTCAGAATGTGAGTCTTTCCTCTGAGATCAATCCCAGATCGAAACATCAAATAGAACTGCTGCTTTTCTCTTTCTAAACCCCTCTCCTCCCTTTACAAAAATCACTTACTAGATGGTATTAGACAAGCTAGCAAAAGTGTCATTACCGCTGGGAAGAGGGAATGGATAGATTTCCGTCAAATTGTAGAATATTTTCCACTAATTTAAGCCTATAGTTAAGAGTGCAGCATTATTGATAAGACTGTGTTCTGGGTCCAGCACTGTGCCCAAGGGCCCAGAGGGAAGCAATCCACTGAAGTGGGCTTTCATGTTCATCTATGTACAAGAACAAAGCGAGGATTAAGTCTGGGCCTTTGATCCACAAAGCAGGAGGAGTATTTTTATTTATTTTATTTTATTTTTTTACTTATCCCCAGGGAAAGCCTTGCACTCGGCTGGAGCATTTTCAGGCATGCCATAGCACTGTCGCCTCTGGCACGTCTCACTATCCCCCACACTGTCCTTAGCCTGGCAGAGGAGGTGTGGGAAAATTTCTGCTTCTAATAGCCGTAATGGCAGTTCGTTACACTGCAGTACACACAAAAATGATCTTTTTTGCCTTCAGTTATGAAGCCAGATATGCATGATAACACACGCACATGTTAGAGTTTACAGAGTAACGCCCATACGTTGTCTTGCTCTATCAGAATAAACAGTTTTCCTCATGCGGTGCCAGGAAATCAGGTTAATTATTTCTAGTCTCTCTTTTAATTGGAACGGATGTTTTATTTTGACGACAGACCGGTCAATCTGTTTGTATTGACGCTGTCATTTCTAGAGGCAAGAAAGGTTCCAAGTTAAATTGTAGATATGTTGGGAATCATGTTTCATCCGTCTCCAAGGTTTATAAGTAGATTACCTTTTGTAATTCGTTTTGTTACACCAGTCAATAAGCGTCCAATGCAAATGTGGTTCATTTGTATTTGAATTGATGTCCTGTCCCCATTAACTTATGCCTCTAATGCATTCTGGTACATTAGTAAATAGACCCGCCGGATTAATCATTAGTTCATTGGGATCATTTGCTTTCTTCGTGCTTAATCGAATCTCTGACATTGGTAATAAGGGCAGACTTCACCTGCCTCCATGGACACTCAAAAACAGAGAAAAGTAATTTCAGGAGCATGTTTAAACCTTTGTTTTTCCCCTCTTTGCATGGAATATTTTTATCTCTGGAACAATATCAATCTCAAAACTTGATCAGTAGTTTTTGATTTTGTTTCTCTCTTGCTGTGATTTATGTGGTTAGAAAGTTTGCTGGTTTAATTGACATTTAGAATTCTACCTGTTTCGCCTATTTCGATGTACCCTTGCGCCCTCTTATCTCCCTTTCTTACACTGACCCTGATAATTAATGACTTTTATGTCTTGAGAATAAAACCTCTAAATAGGCTCCTTACACATTATTTATTTAGTTCTAATTAATTGAACTATACCTGGATTGAACTCAACAAAGCTAAGGTTGCCGTGTCTCCTTAGAAGAAGCCTCTTGCTCTATGCGAGGGCTGCTCGACTGCCTTCTATCTACCCTTTTATAGCCTTTTGTTTAATAAAGGCACATTTTATTTCTATCTGTGATCCTTGCTTCTCTATACTTCTCTGGTTGATTCCACAATTAATCAGCTTTACATAAAGAGTCTGAAGCTATAGATGTGTTTTCTAATGTATTTGGAGAGTGACAATGCACCACAGGCCTGTGGTTTAGTGCTTACCGCCTTGCAGCAGGGACGTGTCATCACCCCTTGATTCAGCACCGCAAGAGATGACACATGGGGTCATTGCATGTCTAGAAGTCAGTGCTGTGAATAGGCATGGGCAATATATTGTATGCTGTGGCTTGTACTGGAAGAGCAGAGAATGGGCTCAGTGGACTGTTATGAAAACACTTAGGTTAAATAATTGGAGATGATATTTTTCAGTCTATAAGGTTAGTATTGTGATTCATTTTTCACTTGAAGTATCAGTATCTAATCCATTGCAGTGCATGCTTAGTGACTATTTGGAGTTTTGAGATGTGCCTTGAATAACTAGGACTGAGACCCATTCTGTGTGAGGGACATGATCTGGAATACCAATCCCAAGCAATAAGCATGGGCAATATATTGGTTATATATTGGAGTGTGCTGCTTATGTAAAAATGTATGTTAGAAACAGAGACCTAAGAACACAGAGATTTATATTCTTGCACTAAATGTCTTAAAGTTCTCTTTGTGTCTTTTTCTGGACAGGGATTCGCTCATCAGCTAGGGAGATGTGTGAATTTACAGCAGCAGTGGGAGCAGTGGGCCCTGCGTGGTATCTTGTAACCCGTCCAAACAAAGAAGCCTTTTGTAAATGTGCCCTTAACCCATAACCCACCCAATCAGCACCTGCGCGTTCCTTTTGTTTTCCAACCATCCCCAAAATACATCCATCTCCTTAATGGATTTTTTTTTCTTTCTTCAGGCAGATAACATGGTTCAAAATATAGCAACACGAGGCAAAGGAGGATCATGGAGTCAGGCCACACAGGCCCTTAAAAAGCGAGATTAATAACCCAGTGCAGATGATCTCATAGTTAAGTGTTTTCTGTTGTATTTACACATCCGCCCATGCTGTCAGACTTCTGCTCGTCTCTGAGAAATGGGACCGACACATCCTGACACTAATGCATCAGTGAAAATATTTGAAATGAATAAAGCTCATGCTTTCCAGCAGGAGAGAGAGCGAGAGCGAGAGACATTACAAACACTCCATTTGACACTGACAAAATGGCGCCTCTGCTCAATGCAAATACTGTTATTCTCCCCCAACTAACCTACCCCTACATTTCTTCTTTTGATGGAAGAGTTGCAGAGGAGAAAATCTCCTGCACTCAGTGCAAACTAATGAGACATATTAATGACATTGGACACTTAATTCAATGCATGTATAATTCATAATAATTGATTGCCTTGGTTTTGCGGAGTACCTTTTGTGAGAAAAATTATCCTATTAAAGCAGGTTTAATGCAAATCTAAGCTGTCAAAACACCCAGCTCTTATTGCATCTCGCACTGTTAATTGTCATAAGCATTTCAGATTGATTACTTGCATGTTGGACAGAGGTTGAGCTTTCATTCATAATTTTCAATGATGCAAAATAGGTGTATCCCTCAAATAATTTTTTTTGAAAGGGTCATACAAGCAAATTTAATTTTCAAGATAAATATTTCTATACTGTATTTCTATACTATATTTCTATATTAAGCTCTGTCTATTTCTGTCCAGCCAGAATTATGTCACATTGAGTTTCTGGTGTTCTTAAACTCCTTTAAATACTGCAGTGAATAAGCATAACACAACCTGTCACTAACAGTTTAATATTATAGTATTGTTCACAGCACAGTATCTCAAGGAAAACTTCAGACTTGGCCATTGAGCTGGTCAACATTATACTACTTTATAATATATTTCTATATTTACCATTTTTAAAGCTCTCAATTTTAAGTTTTAGATAAAACTGGTAAAAAAAAAAAAAAAAAAAAGATTGTCCTCCTCTTTCCCTCTCCAGACAAACAAACCACTACTTGTATCTTATTAGTCAACCATGGGAAAACCTCACCTTAAGCCGTCACCAGTGGGCATTAATCTTGAAGATCTGCAGCACTTTTATGTTGTTTGATAATCAATTTATCATCAAAGCCGCATCTGCATGGGAACAGGAAATGGGTGTTGAGTTCAAAAAGGAGCAGAGGGATGAGAAGATTGGCAAAGCAGTGTGACCTGCTTTGCCAATCTGTCTCTACTGCATACAGTTTCATCTGTTACGGCTCAGTAGGTCAGCCTAACATTTGGCTTTTTTTTTTTTTTTGCAAACCATTTCTGTCTGAGTTAGATGTTTATATTCCAAAATAAGTTTGTAGATTGGGCAATCCTGGATTCAATCAGCTGTTGAGCTTCATCTTTGTCTTAATATGATACTTAATACTACTCATGAGTTTGCGGGGGAAGGAATTATCCAGAATAATCGACTACAATAAGTTGCTATTACAATCAGAAGTGCATTTGACTTAATCCCCCCATTATTTTGATGTCTTTTACACAAGCAATTTATGCGGGGGTTTGGTATGTAAGTAAGTTTAATGATGCATGTTTTTATTTCAAGGGCTCAGTAATGTATTGTGATTTTGCACAGTGGCTTAGTGGTCAGCATCGTTCCAGCAGCGAGAATCTTTTTTCTGTCTCCATTCCGCCCATATTTATGACTTTCCACCTGTTTTTCCACTTTCTTCTTACAGTTTACAATTACTCACAGATTAGTGCTTTCTGAGTTGACCTTATGATAAATGGCTGATTTCTCAAACATGCTTCCACCCCGTCCCTAACCCCTATCACATACCTTTTATATTCCACAAGATGCTACACTACTATTGTTAAAGAGATTATCAGGGGTTGAGTTGAGGTGTTTGAAGGGTTGGTGGTGGCTCAGAGGTGGGTGAGTGGGTGTATTGTTATAAAAATGTGACCCCTCTTCTGTATTCATTTTGTGATAAAAGTCAAGAAAGGTTTTTGTTTTATTTATTTATTTTTTTGATAAAAAAAAATTGATTGAATCATGTGTGTTTGATTGAAGGTGCCCTGGGTGTTCAGCATTAATCAGAGGCTATTGTTATGAAATAGCTGGTTGGATCCTGACATTTGACCTCTGTTTTATAAACATACACGAAGGTTATCAGGAATTATAGGGCTTGTGGCCGATTCATAGGCACAAAAAGTAATGGCTGCTCATCTCTGGACAGAAATGAAATGGTACGTCCAACCTACAGCAACTCCACATTTTAGCATATTATTTCATCCACCCACAACTCACATGTTCTGACACTGGCAATTGTATGCGTAAGAAGGAACTGCAGGGTGTCTGACATCTTTGTGAATACAAGACCTCATGCAATTCAAATGAATTTATTGTCTTCACATGATAAAGATTTCACAGCAAAGTATTTCCGTCATGAAATCTATGCCGGTGACAGTGATGTTTGTGGCTCTGAGGACTCTTCAGGCCGGCTGAAAAGCATTGTTGCATAGCATTCTAACCAAGCAGGGGATTTTGATAAAATAAGAATTGAATTTAGTTCCAGCTGGAAATAGTGACTTGGACGGTGTCCTAAAGGATGCCCAGCTGATACGCCTGGAAATCCAGCAGATCCAAAATGATATTAGTGAACTGAAGGATGTGAACTATCAGGCTTTGAATAGGACTTCAGACTCCATTGTGACAAAGCGGGACTCCAATGCAATCGGGGCAGATATTAAGCGCAGAGGAGAAGCTGTGCTGCAGCAGCTGCATATGCTGAATCACCTCAGAGATGAATTGGAGGCTCAGCATGGCAGCTGAGACCTACAGTGCGCATTGCTCGAACACAGTACCACTGTCTGACCAATGCTCTGCGGGAGGTGATGTTCAGCTACAATGACACCGAGATGAACCATAGGGAAGCTTGTAAAAGGCATATCCAGAGACAGATGGAGATAGTGGGCAGGGAGGTTAGCATGGAGGAGCTGGAGGAGATGATGGAGGGTGAAGAATTGACTGTGTTCAGCATTCAGATACAAGGGAAATCTGCCCGGTCTGCCCTCATGCAGATCGAGAGCCGAGCACCGGGAGCTGCAGGAGCTGGAGAAGAGAATCGAGGGGATCCAGGAACTATTCCTAGATGTGGCCGTCCTCATTGAGGAGCAGGACATAGCAGTGGAAAACATCCAGAAAAATGTTCAAAATACTGATGTGATCATTCAGGAAGGCAGTGTCTATCTGAATAATGCCACGGCATCTGATAAAAACAACCCCTTCAAGAAGCTGTTTTGTGGCTGCTTTCCATGTTATTACAGTTAAATCTTATGAATGCCTTAATAATTCTAACATATGGTGACTGTTAATGAATTGCACTGGTTTCCAGGATAAACCTACAGTTATGTGCAAGGAAGGTGGAGCCATTTATTGAAAGGTTTGAACACTGACAGTGATGGGGCAAAGCTGTGCTGGTCTTAGTAAAACAAGGCCCATCAGTGGACTGTCTGTCCCTTTCTTTTGGAATGGGCCCCACCCCCTGCAAGTCTGAACTGGATAAGTGCTTTAGAAAATAGATGCACAGATAGACAATGTTAAAATATTCATATTGGTCATTTATCTGTAAAAGCAAAGTGCAATTGGTAGTGCAAAGACTGTTGATATTTAACCTTAAATCCTTAAATTAGTAGGGTTGAGATAATTATTTTAGGTATGTTTAGACTTTATGTGATTTAACGTGGATGTGTGATGTGGTCTTTATTAATAAAAGTGTAAATGTTTAGCTAGCAACAGGCCAGCATGACTAAGACTTCTGTGACCTTTGATGAGTTCTGTTTCAAATGTTGATAAAGCCATTGTTCCTGTAACTGTAAATGATATCAGGCAAATGAGAGTGTCAAAAATTTCTGTTTCTTAACATGCTGGCCTATATTAAGAGTATATGACCTTTCCTCCTTGAGTTCCACACAGTCAAAATAAACAAGCTGGTGTTACTACTGCTTCTTCATTTCATCTTAATCTTCATCATTTTGGATTGCACTTTGTTTTTAACGCAAAACTGCTGCTTACAACTGACTAAATGGAGCAAACGACAGTGACTGTGACACTTCTTCTGCCCCAACATATAAAAGAGATCAATTTGCACATTTCACCAATGTCAAAAACGTGTTCTTGAACACTACATAGATTTTACTGTGGGACTTTTTCTCCCGTTTGCAGCGTCAGTGTTGTACTATGATTAATGTTTGTGTCTCATGCCAACAAGATGTATTCATTTTTTTAAAAATTGTTTTATATTTTTAGAGTAAAGAATTTAAACTATAAGGAAAATGAGATTCGAGGCCGATTAATAATTCTAAAACGTTTGAGGACAGAGAAAGGCTTGGTGCGCCAGTGGCACGGTTTGACATAAAAACACACAATATAAAATGACTGTGACTGACCCGCACCTCCTTCCTGGAATCAAACTCGAGAAGCAGTGAAATATGTGAAGGAGGGAAGGCGTTATCTTCCGCGTTAATACCCGCCGCAGGCTATATGGGCAGTGTAATGTCAGCGTGTAAAGTATAGCGTGTAATGCAAGACCTCCTTAACTTGACTGGTACATGTTAAAATTTGCATTTATAACCAGAGACAAAAAGAGGAAATGAGTCTTTCTGTACTCGCCTCTTCTGCTTTCGCGACTTTAATTATCTAATATCGGTGGAGGACACAAAAAAGGTAAGGCGTGTGCACCTTCTCTTGTATTCTGTGACTGTGACATAGGCTCAATAATCGATACACTGATGTAAGGTATCACATACGCTGATCCTGTATCGACTTTAAATTGTTTTCAAGCGCTTCTATTTCCTCCCGATCCTCCCTTATCACGGCAGAGGATGCTTTGAGCTCCTCTGATGTGGTTGTTTCGTTTTAGAAAAGATTTTAAACATTATCCACATCGCGCTACATCTATGGGACGGTTTCTCTCAGCAGGAAATAACCGCGACTGAAGTCGAGGGACTGTAATTAATTTCAATCTGATCCTGAGAATGCCACAGCTGAGGGAGAAACTTGCCAGCTGACTTGTAGCCACCTTGGATAGCGCATCAAAAAATCCGGAAAAAACCCCCCCAAAAAACAAAACTGTCATCGTTATCTAAAAGACATGATTATTGTCTTAAATAGCAAAGCAAATATATCAAAAGAAGAGCTCAGTATCACACCAGCCCCACCCTCTCTCTGTTACTAACAGGATTCAGTGCTACATTTAGAAGAAATTACAACAGAAAAGTAGGTTATTACTCATGCTGGTCGAAATGATGCGCAAACCCAGTTTCATTTATAAAGTGATCCTAAAACAGGAGCTTCACTTTTAGATCCATATATTTGTTTTATTTGGGACTCTGCCAAAGTAGCATTGCATGATTCACATTTCAGAATAATCTGATACATTTAAGTTCCAGTGTCTGAAACAATCCATTTTAGCTCCGCTCTCTTCGTGGCCACCCAACCTTCATGTCAACTTTCTTCTGATTAGCTGGCATTCAAAAACAGAGGGTTTGAACACAGGTGGGTGGGTCTTCTGCGCCAAAGTGCAGAGATGTGACCTAAGAATATCAGCCCTGGTGACATCATACAAACCTAAGAGTACAAGCAGCAGTCCAAAGCCTGGGCATTTAGCTCGTAGGGGTTTCTTGCATATGCTGATGTCATTATTTAAAACTTTGACCTTTTTTATATGAACAGCATACATGTGACAGAAACACGTCATTTAATTTTAAATATAGTTTATATTAAGCTTAAAAAAAAGAGAAAAAAAAATAAGAAACTGACAAAATTAAGTTGTGCTTTGAGAATTCTGGATATCAGTCTTTTTATCTAGTACTACACCAGAAAGTAAAGAGCGCATTTCCCACAGTTCCTTTAAAGAGACCAATAAATGTCCGTGACTCTTGCAGGTACGATGAAGGACCGACTGTGTGAGATGCAGGCCTTGACACCTGCAGAGCAGGCGCGCAGGCCTGAGGAGAGTGAAAGACTTACCGATGAGCATGACGAGCCTCTGGAGCAGCATGCCATCGTGTTTGAGGGCGAAGACATGATGGATGGCATCTACAAGGAGGCTCAAGCAATGAGGAAGGAGATCCAGTTGCTCAGATTAGATGTTAAACGTCTGGGGAAGCAGACCACCAGGTTCCTCACATCAGTTAGGAGGATCAGCAGCATCAAGCGGGACTCCAATGCACTGGGAAGGGATATCAAGGCCAGAGGGGAGGCCATTTATAAAAGGCTGGAGAAGATGGGGAAGCTGAGCAAGGAGCTGGAGGAGGACCATGGAGTTACATCAGCTTTGGCTCGCATGGTGCGCTCACAGTATGTGTCTTTGACCAGCGATTTCCACAGTGCCATGTCTGAATACAATGAGGCCGAAATGGCTCAAAGGGAGAATTGCAAAACCCGCATCCAGAGGCAAGCAGAGATCATGGGCAAGGAGGTGACCAGGGAGCAGATAGACGAAATGATTGAGACAGGGAAATGGAACGTCTTCTCTGATAATCTCCTGCTGGAAGGGAGGACTGCAAAATCTGCTCTCAATGAGATTGAGAACAGGCACAAGGAGCTGCTGGAGCTGGAGAGCCGCATCAGGGACATTCACGACCTTTTCTTCCAGATGGCGCTTCTGGTGGAGGAGCAGGGCTGCATGCTGGACAACATAGAAGCAAATGTATGCGCAACTGAGGACTACGTAGCCAAAGCTTCAGCGCAGATCAAGCAGGCCGTGAAATACCAGAAAAACAATCCATGCAAGAAGCTGTTTTGTTGTTGTTTCCCGTGCTGTAACTGAGGCGCCATCAATGATTTTTTTTTTCATCAGAACGTCTAGATTAGTTTAATTCAACTTTCTCTGCAAATGTTTCTCAAATGTAGCTCACATGTAAGTGTTTTTCTGCTGTAATTATAATTTTCTTCTCTTAGTTGACACCAAAAAGTCAGTCATTCAAACCACACGCACATATGCAAATATATACAGTGCGATAATGATAGTTACATTTCCTGACTCTTGCTGAGAATAGCCTTTGCATGCATGACTGCTGTAAAAACATCTAAGTTATTATTTAATGTAACCTGCAGCTTTGTCCTTAAGCTTTCAGCTTTGTACAGTTTGTAATGTTGCACGGAAGTCCATAAAGTATGATTTTATTTATAAACAAGAGGCTTGGAGTGGCTATTTTGGGGCAGCCTGTGTGTAAGTCTGAAGCTAAGCTTAGAAGTGGTACTTGCTGTAGACATGTTTCTTATTGCAGCCATTGCTTCACAAGTTGTGTAGAAACACTGTGAACACAGCTTAACCAACGATTGCGGTTAGCTGGGGAGGCAAGTTAGATTTGTGAGGATTGTGCAACTATCTGTTAGCCGCCCCCATGTGTATGATCACCAACTACAAGCTACGGCTGGGCTTTTTCCACTTGTTGCTTCACTTTTTTAAAAAAAAAAAAAACCCTCTTTGTATCAGCTCTGCTTCAGAGATGAAATAGCATCACCTTCAATCAATGATTTTGTTAATCAGTGTCACACAACCCAAACCGGTCTCTTCTATTTAACAGGGCAGCTTGCCTGACTTGGCGTGTTTGCACAGGTAGTGTTACAAGAGAAATCGATGAGAATGGCAGACTAAACAGGTCAGAGGACTTTCTGTTTGCGCTTTTCTCACAGTCCTTTGTGATGGTAGTAAAATTCAAAAGCACTTATTTCCCTGTATGTGTTCGGGGCAGCCCATCCCTCACTGGGGAAATCCCAGTCATCAGCTGGTAACCAGTGTTGTGACTCAGACTGCTATAAGCTACTGTGTACCTGTGGGAGCTTTCAGAATTAACTGCCTCTGCTCTGTGTTGAAAGGAGTTTCAGGGCTGCAATGATTGCACTTCCTCGGCAGTGCCGTGTGGTTTGTAGGGGGACATTTACCGACAGCAGCGACAGAGTTCATTTGAACTGTGGCGTCATGACTCGGGTAGTTATGCCTGTCCTCTCGACGTAGTTGGGCCTATTTCACGTATTATCTGATTTTGGCCGTGTGCGCTCACAAGATATACGTTCACCAGGATGGCCGAGTGGTTAAGGCGTTGGACTTAAGATCCAATGGACAATAGTCTACGTGGGTTCGAACCCCACTCCTGGTAAAACGGAAGTTTTAACCCTCAGGCAGATACGGGCGTTTTCTCTCCAGGGTCAGACATCGAGTTTCGCTTTGATTTGCTCAAAGCTTCATACAGGAATGGTTGTCAGCTTCATTTGAGACTCTAAATTGCTTTGCCTTCTTTAAATAACGCACAGACAGACCATTAACCACGAGTTACACCTTGATTCAGCTGCAAACTAAACAAAGACGGCAAGCCTCGCTGCTTCACTATAAACAGGTATTTGATTGCATTAGTGTGGTCCAAATGTAAACAAAAGGGAAGCCCCGTAAAAAAAAAAAGAAATTTACATATATATATATTTACATATATATATATAATTTATATATTTATAATAAATTTTATATATAATTTATATATATAAATATTATATAATATTATATATATATATATATAATAACTTTATAATAACTTTTATATATATATATATATATATATATATATATATATATATATATATATATATATATATATATATATATAAATATATATATATATATATATATATATATATATTTATTTTTTTTTTTAAGAGCATCAGAAAACACTGACCCCTGCTTTTTGTTGGTAGTGTTAATTTTTACATTTTAAAAATTAACACTACCAACAAAAAGCAGGGGTCAATGTTTTCTGATGCTCTAAAAAAGTATCTTATTCTTATCAGGAACGCTGTAACACAAAAGGAGAAGTAATGTAATCTGAAATGTATATAGAGCTTTCATTAACGCCATTCATCAGTTACATTAATGAACCTTTAATTCATATAATTAAAACGAGGGCAATAATGGTGGCTTTTATTCTCTATTTTCTCCCCCTACTTATCCTGAATTAAAACCCACCAAGTGATGACCCGAAACTAAATCACATCCTGACCCATCATAGCAGGGGAGGATGTCATGTACCACCAGGCCTATTTATATTTCCTGTGTGGATTGTTTTGCACTCGTGAAGGGGCTTTTGATTTGGTGACATCTAGGGGTAAGAGATGGGAACGTGTAAAACTTAGTATAGCGTTCTTTTACAAATGCTGTATTATTATTTGCTAGTGTTATTATTAGGGGGGAAAATGAAATAGCAGACACTGTATTAAATATCTCAATACTGGTGCTAAAAGAAGACAATATGTCCCATTTCCACTCTGGTTTATCTTTTCCTAAATATCAAAATGCATTGCAAAGTGTGTCTATAACATCTTTCTTTCATATTTGTCCAGTAATCTCACAAAGACTGAGTGGTTCTGAAAAGGTTTTGTAGGGAATATGTTACTGCACACCTGACCTAAATACAAGACCTGCACATGTACCTTTGGTAGAATTCTCTCAGATGTAGCTCCATGACTGACAGCTGCAATAAAAGTCCAAACATTTAAAAACTCAAGAGTCTCTTTATTAAAATGGACCAAAAGTCAAACAAATGAAGTTGGCATACTGTGGAAAAACAACAACAAAAAACCCCCACATCAGCAGGAGGGATAATATAACCTAAAATACTGATCAAAATGGTGATACACTCCAGGTGCAAAGACTGCAAAACAAAAGGTGGTCTGGAGATGAAAACCTCATATTTGTCTTACATGCATGAACATCAACAGAGTAAAAGCCTAATTTTCATGCTAGGTACCCAGTTTCTACTCATACAGGCAACTTTAAACCCAAGGACTCAGTGTATGTCATCAGGCTTCGTTGATGTTCTTTGTGGAAGGAGACTGATTTATATATATATATATATATATATATATATATATATATATATAAACAGAATGTAAGAAATGACAAAACTTACAAAACTTAATGTGTGGTGCCTGAGAAATAAACTGTATAAATTAGCCTGCAACTGGACTGATCAATGCATTCTCCAAAAACATCAAAGTCACATGCAGTACAAGACAGAGCAACATTTTTGCTACTTCAAAAATAACCTGCCAGATATAGGATTTACATTTTACAGTACATGCCTTTATGTGCAAATCAGTAATTGAAATCCAGACCTAACAGGGGCAGATGTATATTTCCAAAGAAAAGTACCAGTACAAAAAAAAAAAAAAAAGGGAAAAGAAAAAAAATCATACATAAACTGAAAAAGAGCTTAGTTTTGACACAGCTTGGGCTTTTCATAAAAAAAAAAAAGACCCACTCGAAGAGCCCCACACACACACCAAACCCATATTTTATTAATAAAAGATGACTTGTCATTTTAAACCAATTCTGAAAAGCTTTACCCCCCCCCAAGGGAACTACACTCATTAAGTTTTCTTAGACCCTATTTCTTGATTCAAACTAAAAGATTTATTCAACAAGCCGGATCACTGTTTTAAATGAACATCCAAAAAACAAGCTTTAGTTTTAAAAACATTACTTACTGATAAACACGAAAAACATGTTACCTCAGCACTGCAACTCACACCATTATAATACTGAGTCAGTTCCCCACAGATCCCATAATAATCAAGCAGCTGACGTGGCATTCTCAGCAATTTTCTTGAATACACTACGGTGAGACAAAGCTTCATGCTGCAACCCTGAGACACCAACAATATGTGAACACAGCGGACATGTAGTGCTATTAAAAAAAAAAACTACTTAAAAACCATGATAAATAGTGATTATGAATATAGTTAATGATGCTTATTAAAGAAGGGAAGTGTGTGCCCATTCATTTCCTTGAACCTGACCTGCAGGATTTTCTTGAGGTCTGACACTGAGGGGAAGGAAACCAAGCTTCCTGCTAACCAGTCACTGATGATTCATGAGGTACATTCATTATTTGACTTTGCTACATTTAGATTTTTGGAGAAGAGAACCTCTAAATAATTGCTGGTTACTTGTCAAAGTAGCCAGTAGAAAAGACCACAAGCCAACCATGGCTAAAAAAAGTAGTGCCACTTGGCTGATAAATAGTGTTGCTTCATGTCTCCATATCCTGACTAACAAACCCGCCTCTTAGTCAGAAGTGAGAAGAAAAAAAAAGAAAGAAAGAAAAAAAGGAGGAGGATGGACCACCTTTGTGAATGCTAAAACATGCCAAAAAAGTGTCAGCATGCTTATGCTGGTGAACAGAATTCAACACGAACAGTGATACAGTTCAATTATCCTGTAAAGTGGAGCACAGAAGTTTGGTCAATTTTAAAATCTAGTATTAAAGGCGTGAAATCTATGAGTTCCAAGCAGCACACATATGGTCACTGTAGGCATCTGGAGTAGATGTCAAAGTGTGCCAGATATCAGTAAACTGTTCTAGCTCAAAGCAGTGAAGAAATCTCACTGAGATGCTTTGAACAACCTTATGACTAGAAAAATCAAGTGTATCTCACATTAAGGCTCTACTCTTACCACCGATGTAGCACAGTACTGCCTTTTTGATATAAAATTTTTTTTATAAATCGACACCAAAGTATTTGATTATTTACACAGTGTCAGAATTGGTACGGATACAACTTCAGTACACTAGGATTAACAGATTTATGAGAGAGGAAGATACAATGCTAGAATTTTAATTTGCTTTTTTACACTCCTGATCTGTGACTGCAGCATGTCAGCCTGAGCTGAAGCATCAGCTCACTACTGGTTTGTCTTGTTTGAGGGACTGAAGACTGTTTCCACTGTGACGCAAGGAACCACAGATGAAGTTCAACCAGGAGTTCTCTTTTTGAGGCCTGAAGAGTCTTAATGTCTGTAAACACTGGAGGAAAATACATGTGCATTTGAGTTCTGAAGGACTCAGATGAGTCTGAACAATGACCTCACTGTTTATGCTACTGGTTTGAGAACTGAACGTAAACACCTCCCCTCTTTTGTGAGCTCTCTGGTGAAACACATGCATGGCAGAGGGATCGCCTCCTCCCGACGAGCGATTGTGTTGAACTTGCATTTCTTGAGGTGATCAGCCATGCTGGCGATGTTTGCAAACTTCCACTCGTTCACTGTACCAAAGGCTGTGCTAAATCGCCAAACCTGAACAAAAAAAAAAAGAAAATTAATTAATTTTCATGCGCTTTGTGCAACACAGACGAGTGGGATTTGCCATCAGCTGTCTTTAAACAGCAAAATATGAATGCATAAGAGGACTTACCTTGTTTGTGATCTGCCATGAAGGAGACCCATCAGCACACCGTTTCTTCTCCCACAGCAGAACAACCATGCCACGCATCTGCAGCAGGCTAGCACACACATCCCTCATGGCGCGGGACACTCTAGACAGCTGGCACAAGCTAAAGCTGTCCAGAAAACCTGCTATGTGCTGCAACACTTCAAATGGAAGACAGCTAAACTGGTCACACTGAGAGCCAAACTGACAGTTCTTTCTTCGGTTAATGTCACCAGTTTTCAAGGGCAAACCAGGTTGCACCCCAAACGAACCGAGGTGCCTGTCATGGATTATTCGGAAGCCCTGAACAGACGGGCAAAATCGTCTTTGGGAGTAGGTGCAGCCGTAGTAGGCCAAGGGGCAGCGCTGCTCCATCCAGCCATTGAGTCCAGCATGGATATCTCCATGAACATTTTTGAAATGAGATGAGAACTCATCTCGTCGGAACAACTGTCCACACACAAATGTGAACATGGAGCGCTGTTTGGTTTGGTATCGGGCCACACATTCAAGCACTAGGTCCAGCCTGAGAGTGTGGAAGGGGCTGGGGTTGGAAAGCTGTGGACTGGCGTGATCACAGGCTGAAGCTGAAGCAATATCCCCCACCATGGTGTTGGTTGCAAGAATGGCAGAAGGGAAGGAGAATGTCTGTGTACCAAAGTCAATGTGATACCCATCAACAAACCTACTGTCTGAGATCCCTCTCCCTCCTGGAGAATCACCAAGGCAAAAAAGCAAAGCTGCAGTGATGAGGTCAATGCCATGGAGGCCCATGGGGTCATCTGCTACCTCCAGATCAGATGTGTCAACTGCCTTGTCTTCCATCTTTGCTCGAAACAAATAAGGATCTGACAGCAGGGCCCGACGTCCATTAAATGTAAACATACTTATTCCTCTGAGCACTTCTACATTCTGTAGCTTACGCTCCAAGCACCTGTACCTGAGTTCAGTAGGTAAGTGTTGTAAGAAGTTATTTCTCACATGATCAGACAGTAGGAATGGCATTGGAGGTGCAAGTGGTTCTTGCTGAGGCACAGGAGGCTCCAGCGCTACAACAGGCATGTAATTCTGAGGCATCTCTGGCCAGACAAGGTTGGAATCATTTATTGGTTCATCAATGTAATCTTCCTTCTCATCAAAAAGCAACTCAACAAAATCATTTTCTTCAACCCAGTTGATGCCATCTTCCTCTCCATCTGCTCCGACAGCAACCGCCACTCCACCTACTGCTCCCAGCTCACACTCTGAATCCGAGTCACTTTCTTGCATATCTACATTCTTCCCACCTTCAGTGACATAAACACCATGACTATCACCATTTTCTCCATTATGGAGTGCTCCATTCTTATCAGTCTTTTCGCCATTTAAGTTTCCAACAATTACATTAATATCCTTGGAATTAGTGAGGATGTCCAAGGCAGCAGCTAAGCTTCTCCTTGTCTCCACTGAAGCCATGTACAGCTCATTGTAGGACTCTTCCTCCATTTCCATTGTTCCATTACCCAACACTGTCTCTGGTAAACTTGAAGCTGTGGCCATTTTTTCACTATCGTCTAATTCTTTATCTCCATTCTTTGACACAGTGGTCGTGACCTTAAGGGACTCTAACAACATCCTCTGATCCTGCAGAGCCAAAGCCATGTCTAGCTGCTCCACCTCATCAAAGTCTTTGCTCAAGTTTTCATAGGACTTGCGATCAGCATAGCTGACGGGCCAGCGGTTCCACTCCATAGTACAACATACTATACTTGCGGGGCATGTCTCAAGGTGTTGTGCCATCCTGATCCTTACAATAGTGAAGGGGCAGCCAAATCCACTGTTGAGGCAAGGCAGACGTTCATATGGACACAGCAGACGATGTTCTTCTAGTTTGCACGAGTGAAAAACTGCCCCACAGACAAGAGGACAGCCAATGAGGTCACAGGAAACTCCTATCTCTGGTCTTACCATGCATCTTCTATTAATGCATTTAAGGCAGTGGGGGTGCAGATTCTCCATTTCTATTTCCTATTGGTAGGTGAGGAAGGTGTCCAACCCTGAAACCAAATGATAAACAGATTTGTTTTGTTGCGAAATCTCACACATGCTATGGTAACAACTGTTTTTAGGTTTAGCTGGAACAAAACATGCTGGTGTTACATAATACCATCTATGCAACCATTTGATAGCATGCATGTGCCTTCAAGGAGACCTGTCACTTATTCCCCCCACATGCACTGTAAAACCTTTACGCTGTTCAGTAACATTTCTCAACACCCGTCTTAGGTTTCATGGTCATACCAGTTCTTCCAGGACTTTCGGGGCAAACCTGAACCCTGACCTTCAGGCTCTGTGACCTGCCCCCAATTTTTCAACCTGTTTGGCAACAGGGTGCAACACAGCTACCAAGAGGAAAATACTTGTGAATCATATCTTCGGGCTTATTTGGTCATGTTACTTGTGTGGGGGATTTGTGGGATAATGAACGCCAGCTAAGAGGACAAGAAGCAATCATTTTAAAGACCCACAACAATGCTGCAAGCCCAAACAATGCAATGCCACAAAGGAGAGCCATTATTCAAGTTTTTAATGCCTTGGCCAGCAAGTGCTGACTAAATTACGCAAGCATAACAGGCTAAAAACACAAACACAGCAACAACTACTCCCAACACATCTAACCAGCTACAGATTTACACGCCAATAATATCCACCAGCAGGTTTGCAAATATATAATTAAGTGACCAGGTGTAACCCTAAAGAATCACTTGCTAAGTCACAAAAGTTTAAAAGTTAAACAAAAGAACAACAACATGACTCGCCGGTTAGCATTAGCAGCTACACTTTGTTAGCCTACTTAGCTAGCTTCTAGAAACAACTTACCCGAATTATGGGGCTCTCCGAGTGTGTTTTGTTTATATTATCTTACTAATATGAGCTCCGTCGATACCTGTAGCGCTAAAACTGTGACTATCTAAACACCCCGCGGTATAAAATGTGTCGAAAGCTTCTTATGAATTGAACTGGCTGCAGCTGCTTCCTCACTGCTCGGGGTCGGTCGGAGTTATGTTGATCCTGATACTGCAGCGCCGTATACGTCATCACGTAAACCGGCCGGTGTCCCGGTCATATTTAGGTTTATGGACACGGACCTGAGAGCACTGAAATAAACAGACTGGGAAATACCCCGGGGTACTTTTACATCTATAATCCCACTTAAGATGACTGTGATACCGTTTTGGAGATTTAACGGGGATCGACTCCTGATATGATACACTACTGTGCAAAAGTCTTGAGCCAACTCTAATGTATATTTTTCTTCCAAGGAGCCAAGGAGAGTTTCTTGTAATTTTTGAAATGATCTGGAGCAGCAGTTCTCCAGGCTTTCTGAAGGTCTTTCAAAGTTTTTCTTTGGACACTGACTGCTTTTTCACTCATTTTCAGAGGAATATTTGTTAAGGGATGAACCAATGTTGTGACACGTAAGGCAGTGTTACTAGCAACCTGATCAAAATTGATGGAGTTATGAACACAGAAAACTACCATCAGATTTTGATCCACTATGCAATACTATCTAGAAGTGTCTGACTGGCAAACACACTGCCAATGCACTGAAAGCATAGAAAAACACACAATAAACCATTATCAGTCATGGATTGCACAGAACCGAGACCTTGATATTATCAAGGCAGTGTGGGATCATTCTGCCAAAGAATGGAAGAAAAGGCAGCCAACATCCAAAGAAGAGCTTTGAATATCCTGCAAGAAGTCTGGAGAATAATTCCTGATGACTACTGAAATAAACTACAAGAAAGCTGCCTAAGAGTAATAAGTTGATATAACATATAATTAAGTCTGATTATTGTTCCTTGGACCTTTGTATACTGAAAGTACTAAAAACACATAAATGAGCAATATTTATCAAATTCACATTTTAAACAGGATTAATTTCACAACATTAAAAACATACTGGCTTTGATGTATTTAAAACACATTGTTTATTGGTGCTATTAGATACCTATTTCATTATTGTTATTTCATTTAACAAATATGCATAAACATAGTTAAAATATTACATGAAATTAAAAGGTAAATTTTTAAACACCAGGCCTGAACCTTTGAGTGTTTATTGCTCTGGATGATGTTAAATGAGATCAGGCACTGTAGTTCATGTTTGAGTAAACACCACACACCGCTGCTGATGTTGTAAACATTCATTACCATACAGGAAAAACATATTAACTGTGGCCTTATTCCATTATAGGTCCCAATGTGCCACTAAAGCAAACCAGAATTCACTAAATTGAATGCAGCCATCATGAATGCACCTTTGCTTTCCCTACTGTGAGAAGTTGGACTAATTTGAACTTGAACTACTGTTAGGTCCCTGTTTAATTTACATTTACACAGACATACTGCAGAAGAAACAGACTGGTGCACCATTGGGTATTTGAGATGACCTTTTGAAACTATGTGAACTAGAATTATATATAAAAGTAGTATTACCACACAATGAAAATATTCCCATTACATGTAAGTCTTGTGATGACAATTTTACTTTAGTGGAAATACAATCAACAAAAATCTACCTGAAGTATCCAGGCCTCTGTCAAACAGACAGATTGGATTTTAAATCAGTTATCTCAAAGTGTCACAGTCCTCAAATCAGGAACTCTTAAGAGAAATAGTTATTAAGTTGCAAATCAAGCAAATTCTTCTCTAAAAAGCAAAATATGGAAAACATAATACATTATAATAAAACACACCTGTATATACATTTGCCAGTTCTACAATTCATGAGGCCACCTCTGAGATGTGATGAATGTTGGACAGAGTAAACTGCAACCTCCCAAACACTCCTGTTATCAGCAGTAAGACAACCAGCAGTCCTCCAAGGACAAAAGTCTCCACAGCTGAACTAGCTTGATCAATATGATCAAGTTCAGTTTGAAAAATAAATATATATCATTGTATATTTGAAATAAGGGCAGCTCATGTGACTGAAAACCAGTCCTAGGCTGATGGCTCTATACTGGGGACAGAAGCATTGCATATAACACACTACTTGTCTGAACTGGCCTCGGACTAGCAGTTTGAGGAATGGGTGCAACATGAGGTCACTCACAGGCTGGCACCATTCGTGGCAGATCTGGACGTTGCAGTGAAGGAAGACGTTGGTGTAAGAGCTGCCGACAAACTTAAACATTTGTATCCTGAACATGGCCTCTGGGCCCCGACCGTTCTTCAGCACGCTCAGAGTCTGTTCGTTGGTCAACACCGGACAGCTAGAGAGAGAGACAGAGAAGTCTGAGAGGCCTGCTGATGGCAGTGAAACATGATGCTGTACTTTGAATATAAAAAAGGAAGAACAGCTAATAAAAAAACTATTACTGCAACTACTGGAGGTGAGACAAGACAGTAGTTTGAGTAATGGTTTGAGTGTTTTCATCTCTTTGTGAAATCTTTGTGTGTTTAATAGCACTGCTGTTGCCAACATGACCAAATACTGCCTGGTTGTCAAGGACATGCACAGCTGTTGAAGTGAAATGCATGTGGCCTCTCAGACAGGAGTCACATGACCAGACTGTGAGAGTTGTTGTCTGGCCGGCTCTCCGTGCAACAAATTCTCTTATTTCAGATTTCAACAGTGTTCCTGTAGGACGATGTAGCGCTGTTTGCAAATGTGGTGAAACAACACAGCCAAAGAAAATGCCATAAACAAGCTTCAGCTCCTTTAAAGGATCCTGTGTGAACATGGAAATCATGCATTTTTTAACTGCACGCTGGTTAAAGGAGAAAAATAACCCTGAAATGCTGTAAACATAAATTTATCACAGTGCTAAATACTTAGCAGACCTGTCTCCAATGAAGGTGTACTGAATATTGTTGCATGGATCACTTGTCTGTGGTGCCCAACATCTCTAAATACGCAGCAGCAGATGAGAAGGTATCTATGACACAGTGATGAGTTGAGTGACGGCCAATTATTTCTTAACACAATGCAAACAGTTTTCCATAATGCACGACAAAATGATGACTCGCAGTAAGTAAACAGCAGGTGTACCAAGAGGTTATAACAACATGAAAGACTGTCTAGTCATGGGTGGAGTGTTAGATTTCCAGCGCTGCTTGGAACACTTCCCACAAAACATGTTGCTTAACGTTGTGTAACAGCACACCCAAACTAGCTCAATAGTAGCTGTGAATAGTAACAACACTTTGAATGCTTAAGAGTCAGAGCCAAGCATATATCGGATCTCATCTTTAACAGATGTTTTTCTCTTGTTATCATTACTCTCCCGACCAAGACATATTGCTTTGCACAAGGTGACAATTTGCAAATACTGTATATAATAGACTTTATTCAGGTGAGATCTATCAAGCATAACATTATGACCACTGACAAGTGAAGTGAATAACACTGATTATACCTTCATCTTGGCACCTGTTAGTGTGTGGGATATAATTGTGAACAAGTGAACATTTTGTCCTCAAAGTCGATGCATTAGAAGCAGGAAAAATGGGAAAGCGTAAGGATTTGAGGGAGTTTGACAAGGGCCAAATTGTGATGACTACACAACTGGGTCAGAGTATCTCCAAAGCTGCAGCTCTTGTAAGGTCGCCGGTCTGCAGTGCTCAGTATCTATATAAAGTTGTCTAAAGAAGGAACAGTGGTTAACCAGTGACATGTTTGTGGGTGACCAAGGGTCACTGATGGATGTGGGGAGCAAAAGCTGGTCCATGTTGTCCGATTCAACAGATGAGCTTCTGTAAAACTACAGTTCGAATTGCTGAAAATGTTAATGCTGGTTCTGATAGAAAGGTGCAACACAGTTTGTTGCATATGGGGCTGCATAGCTGCAGAACAGTCAGGGTGCCCTTGTTGACCCCTGCCCACTCTTGAAAGTGGCATGTAAGCAACAGAACTGGGCCAGCAGAGCAATGGAAGAAGGTGACCTGGACTGATGAATCGTGTTTTCATTTACATCACGTGGATGGTCAGGTGTGTATATGTATAATAAGCTGACTTTTCCCTGCAAACTTCCATGAAAACTTTTACAAAGATGTTATCCTCTAGGGTCAGTGATGGCACAGTGTCCCGCCTGTCCTCAAAGGATTAATTTGAGGCTGGCTTGACGGCAGTAATAAACTGAAGCTGAAACCACACTAGGTAACATACTGTTTTTTCAGTTTAACTGATAGTGGATTATATTATATAAATAATATTCTGCTAAAAGGTTTAACGAATTATCCACATTTTCACTGCTTTGATCAATGAAAGACAAGCCAGATCTGTAACTAGAACCAGTATATAATGTGCACTGAAGGAGGTGCGTGCTATCAAAGTGCCTTTTGCTCAAGCACTGCATATCCTTAAATCCAGAATGAATGAATGAGTGAGTAAGAAAGAAAGAAAGAAAGAAAGAAAGAAAGAAAGAAAGAAAGAAAGAAAGAAAGAAAGAAAGAAAGAAAGAAAGAAAGAAAGAAAGAAAGAAAGAAGATTTAAAGTTACTGCTTACAGGCTCAGAAAAATTAAAAATGCAGAAGCTTAAACATCAACACATCTAAATGCAGCTCTAAAGCACTAAAGTTGAAGTGTGCAGTTGAAACCTCAGAGGTTTACCGACACACTTTACTGCCTGCTTCTTACTTTTTTGGCACATAAGAGAAGCTGAAACCACACTACATAGCAAACTGTTTTTAACGGTTCTGTTCACCAGCTTATCAACTCCTAACAAACGAACAGAGACCAGACATTCCCTCCAACTCTTTTAATTACAGTTGGTTAAGACGGTCCATGGAAAAAGTGGAAAAACTTTCTAAACAAACCTAAAACAAATCCAACATAGTTGTAAAACTTTGCCATTCAGATCGCAGACTAAAAACATTTAGAGACTTGCCACTGCAATAACAACTGTAGTGGTTTCATTGTTACATTAGAAATATATATAATCACATAAGCCTTTATTCTTTTTTATCCCCCGGATAAAACCAAATTAAATAATGAATCCAGGCGAAACTCCAAAGTCTCCGGCTGGTTGAAACAATGCACTCCCGTATTGTCCACATTCGTGCTGCAGAGCCAAAATTCTTATCACATATGACAAACAGAATTAAAGGGAATTCAATAATAGGACACCCAGAATTGAATACTTGCATTTTAAAGAGATCAGCAGTGAATTAGTTTAATTAACAAGGAAACACACTAGTAGCACCTTTCATAATGATGAAACTAAGTCATAGATACCAGAATTAAACCTAATTAAAACACACACACACACACACACACCAGACACCTCCTCTGCATGAAATCTACAGCAAAGCCCCCCAAAATTGTTGGATTGTTCAGATGCAGCTGCAAAGAAAAACTGGTGGAGATGCATGGGCTTGATGGACAGACCTGCTTTGAAACTGTCTCAAGAAGTGGAGACTAGATTTAACAGCACATCTGAAATGCTGTAACGACTGTTTGAGCAACATGAAGCAGTGGGCGCTGCACTTGCCAACCTGAACAATGATATTGTCCCTCTGACAAGTTCTGAATATGGACTAATTGATGACTGCACGACACTCTTTCAAGCGTTTAAGCTTGTAACAGTGGAAATGTCAGAGGAGCAGAGTGTCGGCAACAAAGTGATATTACTCTACAGAATACCACAGTACAAACTGTCAGTAAGGTTGAACATGTAGTGCTAGAGCCAACTATACAATCAGGTACGTTGCAATGACACTATAGTCATGTACAGCTGGTACAAAATTGACCATAAACATCATACAGTGTCAGTTAATATTATTAGTATTTAATGGTTTGTTCATGTTTTGTACGCTAGGCTCACACTTTAAGGGCAGCCTGCAGGCCAGATGTGGGTCATAAGAATCATTTCGGGTATTTGCCTATTAAATCTAAGGTTTATAAATCTTTGGAAATCTGGTGAAAGCCCAGGAAGCAGAAAGGACCCAGACTCTGGAGTGTGCTTCACTGATGTGCTAAGCCACCATATCAACACCAGATGGTGAGCAATTTCAGTTTTCATTTCACTGTATGAGGTGCTGTCAGCTAAACAAATAATGCAAGTTATGTGTTAGTAATGCCTGTGCTGTATAACTAATTATAGTTTTCATTAATTCAGAACAACAGACATCAACATCTGCAGGCCCAGCAGCAGAAGTGAAAACAGAACCTTTGTATACCTGCAAGAAGTGGGCTGAACACATTTTTTTTTTTAATGGCTGGGGAGGTAATTAGCAAGAAAAGAAGCCAACCCAGGTCAGAAACATCTTTCACAAAGAATAGTGGGGTCTGTCTTAACCTACCAACAAAGTAGCTGACATTCAAATCCACAGAAACTAGTATGTGGTTATCACAAGAAACGTAGGAGCCTTTTATCTATATGTTTTATTTCATAAATTGGTTTGTGGCACACTGCACTGAATTACTAAGCAAATGAAACACCCTCACATGTGTTAACATAACGGGAGGCAAATGGTATTTGCTGAAACACGCGGTTCACTACAGTCACAGCTCGCCGTCTTTAACAACACGGGAGTATTTCTTGTTGTACGGGGGTTTCTCCAAAACTTGTGTAGACCATAATTATTGATAGTTTGTGTGATAAGTAGCCTTGCTTAGAATTGTTCAACGCTTGTCTGCGTCGATGTTTCCCAGAAAAGCATAATTAAGATGTGACGATGGCAAAGGTGGCCAGTAGATGTCACTGTGGAGATGCGTTTCAGAGATGCAGGGGGGGGGGGGGGGTGGACATATGTCATCACAGGTCATCGGCCAGGACGCGCCCCCGTGCTATATGTGTTGTACCGAATGACTCGACTGAACGTGAGGAAACTGGAGGACAAAAGAAGAAGTGGCAGGCCTAAGAAAGCTGTCTTCAGCAGATGAGCAGTACCTGAAAGTCATGTCTTTAAAAAAAATAGGAAAAAAAAAAATCCAGCAAAGACCTGACAAGATCTGAGAGATGCAGCTGGCCGTTCACTTGATCCATCTACTGTTCCTTGAAGCCTCATAAGAAACGGTCTCACTGGAAGGATGGCGTCCTTAAGAAATCATTCTTAAGGAAGGGAAACAGGGAGAAATCGCTGAGGTATGCCAAATTACACAAAAGGTGGACTGAAAATCAGTGGTCTTATGGAGGGACGCATGCAGAAACACATGCACAGAGGAGGTCAGGATAGCAGTGCCACAGTGAGTGTCTGCAGCCATCTGTAAAACACAGTGGAGGCTCTGTCACTGTTTGGGGCTACATTTCAGCCAGTGGTGTTGGTTATAAACGTATCAGATTTTAATCCACCATGCAATACCCTTTGGAAAGAGTCCGATTGCAAGCGGCTTCATTTTTCAGCATGAAAATGATCCCAAACACACTACCAGTGCACTAACTTTTCTGCAGTGTAACTAAGCCTGATTGTTCTTTGGACTTTTGTATCAAGGAAGCATTAAAATTACACAAATAAGCCCTATTTATCCAAACTCATGTGTTTTAAACAGGATTAATTCCATAACATGAATAACGTTTTGATGTCTTTATAACACATCGTTGTTTATGGGTGACATTTGGGTCTCATAGTTAAAACTGTGTCACTCAAATCTTATATGTGATTAAAAGGTAAAGTTAGGCCCATTTTTTCTTATTTTGTTGCTATAGATGATATTAAATGAGAGCAGCCACTGTAGTTTATATCTGAATAAATGCCACACACACCCGTGATGATTTAAACGTTCATTATTGTGCAGGAAAATTGTTTAATTTGAATTTTAACTGCTGTTAGGTCCCGCGTTTATTTACATTTACACAGACATACTGCAGAAGTAACAGACTGGTGCACCATTGGGTATTTTGTAGGACTTTTTTGAAAGAGTGTGAAACAGAATTATATTTAAAAGAAGTATTACCACACAATGAAAATATTCCCATTACATATAAGTTTTACAAAAAGAATTTTACTTAAGTGAAAGTACAATAAGCAAAAATGTACCTGAAGTATCCAGGCCTCTGTCAAACAGTAAAATATTTGGAAATCTTATGGGATGGTTGAATTAAGTAGCACAAAATAGAAATACTGACATAAAGCACGAGTATCTCAGAATGTCACATTCCACAAATCAGGAACACCCTTAAGAGAAATGGTTATTAAGCTGCTTTTTACAAATCAAGCAAATTCTTTTCTAAAGAGCAAAACATGCAACACATAATATTATCATAAAACACATGTGCATGTTTTTCTATGTCCATTTGCCAGTTCTACAAAGTTCATACAATTCATGAGGCCACCTCTGAGATGTGATGAATGTTGGACAGAGTAAGCTGTGCTTCTCGTGCTGGGTAGAAATGTCTGGAGTGAAGCCACAACCTCCCAAACACTCCTGTTATCAGCAGTAAGACAACCAGCAAACCTCCGAGGACAAAGGTCTCCACAGCTGGACCTCCCCCTGCATCTGCACACAGGTGCAACCACATGCATATAAACTGCTCTCAGTTTCTGGAATCTTTATGTTGTGAAGTTAAACTATATTAGCTGCAAAAACTGGATTCAAACATACTGAGTTTGGGCTTTTCGCTGTGGTTTAATAGTCGCCTTATGGGTCCGTAAGACACTGTATGGGACAGTGGGATGTCTCTCCGTGTTCTCAGCAATCCATCTTCACTGGAACAGTTCTGTTTGGCAAATACATGATTGAAAGTATTGTTATTAGCCTCAGTAACAGGCATTGTATATTTGAAATAAGGGCAGCTCATGTGACTGAAAACCAGTCCTAGGCTGATGGCTCTATACTGGGGACAGAAGCATTGCATATAACACACTACTTGTCTGAACTGGCCTCGGACTAGCAGTTTGAGGAATGGGTGCAACATGAGGTCACTCACAGGCTGGCACCATTCGTGGCAGATCTGGACGTTGCAGTGAAGGAAGACGTTGGTGTAAGAGCTGCCGACAAACTTAAACATTTGTATCCTGAACATGGCCTCTGGGCCCCGACCGTTCTTCAGCACGCTCAGAGTCTGTTCATTGGTCAACACCGGACAGCTAGAGAGAGAGACAGAGAAGTCTGGGAGGCCTGCTGATGGCAGTGAAACATGATGCTGTACTTTGAATATAAAAAAGGAAGAACAGCTAATAAAAAACTATTACTGCAACTACTGGAGGTGAGACAAGACAGTAGTTTGAGAAATGGTTTGAGTGTTTTCATCTCTTTGTGAAATCTTTGTGTGTTTAATAGCACTGCTGTTGCCAACATGACCAAATACTGCCTGGTTGTCAAGGACATGCACAGCTGTTGAAGTGAAATGCATGTGGCCTCTCAGACAGGAGTCACATGACCAGACTGTGAGAGTTGTTGTCTGGCCGGCTCTCCGTGCAACAAATTCTCTTATTTCAGATTTCAACAGTGTTCCTGTAGGACGATGTAGCGCTGTTTGCAAATGTGGTGAAACAACACAGCCAAAGAAAATGCCATAAACAAGCTTCAGCTCCTTTAAAGGATCCTGTGTGAACATGGAAATCATGCATTTTTTAACTGCACGCTGGTTAAAGGAGAAAAATAACCCTGAAATGCTGTAAACATAAATTTATCACAGTGCTAAATGCTTCTATTACACAATGAAAAGTCCTTAGTTTAAACAGTGCAGAGGCAGACCTGTCTCCAATGAAGGTGTACTGAATATTGCTGTATGGATCACTTGTCGGTGTTGCCCAACATCTCTCCATACGCAGCAGCAGATGAGAAGGTATCTATGACACAGAGTTGAGAGATGGCCAATTATTTCTTAACACAATGCAAACAGTTTTCCATAATGCACGACAAAATGATGACTCGCAGTAAGTAAACAGCAGGTGTACCAAGAGGTTATAACAACATGAAAGACTGTCTAGTCTGCTTGGAACACTTCCCACAAAACACGTTGCTTAACGTTGTGTAACAGCACACCCAAACTAGCT
>JAMQGT020010084.1:0-19043 GCA_024447675.2 Pterophyllum scalare
TATATGGCATTTTCTTATTTATGACAAAAGGTGCTGACATTTCTTCATTACGTGGTGTATTTGATTGGCTGTGATAATTCAGAGAAAGGGCCTCTAGTGTGGAGCATACATGAGAAGTGAATTTAGAAATAACGCTCTATCTAAAAAAAACCTGAAGCCTTCTTTTATTATGGTATTTATAAAAACAGCCTAACCCTGAACTGTTTGTAGAAGTCTTTGTCAGGTCCCAGACACACACAGACCTAGAGACCAATCGGCATCCTCAGACAACCCCAAGTCGTTAGGGGAAAAATGTGTGCTCCCTCACCAGTTGGTTGCTGACAGTCGCTATGGTTGCATAGAGGTGTACAGCGCTGCACCAAAAACCTCCTTGTGATTGCTTTGGTCACTAGCAGATTCCTTACAGTCGCCTGATTTTACATGCAAGACAACATCTTGTTTGCAAACACTTGCCAACTCCTTGCCAAGCAGCGAAACTGTAAAAAGTGTGGCACAAACTGGAACATTCACCATCAACATTCACCTTCAAAGTAAAACATGTTCAGTGTAGCAGTAAGGCACAACTTCTACTTTACATTGCACTTTTCCAAATTCCACTACCATTCTGCAAGTAGCTGGAGAGTAGTTGACATCTTCCATGCAAACTATGGGTGACCGTGGCAATCTTCTGGCGACCAAAACAATCACAAGGCTTCTGCTGCAGCACCCTCTTTACAGCCGACATCACCTGGCGACAGACAGCAACCTCCAGCAACTACTTGCCAACTTATTGGAGAATGCCCTGACCAGTCTCTAGGCCTGTATGACTGAGGCTTTAGCAATCTGTATAAAAATCTGAGAGTTAAAAATACAAACTCAAACAAGATGCTTCACAGCAGCAATCTACTGTGAAGAAATAAGGTATGCATAGATAATGGGTTTACCTGACACCCCGATATCAGCCAGCACAGCCTTCTTGCGGTCTTTGACGCTGCTAATCTGAGGGAAATAGATGTCCAGAGCCAGGAAGGCCACACAGCAAAGAAATGCCACAGAGCCCATAAAGACCCCATAATTGCAGGCGTTCTGGTTGCGGTTGAAGATGCAGTACTCCTCTACTTCACTGGGCCGGTTGATGTAGCCCTCATTGGCGATGCAGCCAAAGATCACAATGGAGAAGAGCTGGAAAGGAGAATACAAGAGAAGAAGAGATGAAAATGTAACAGATACAATTTTCTCTAAGAATTTGAGTTCACAAGACTAAATCTGTCTAAACCTTTCTTATCTAGGAAATCCATTTTCTTAATTAGGGTCACCAAGGGCTAGAGCCTATCCCAAATAGTACTGGGTGAGTAGTATAGTACACCCCCTGTAGTGTCACCAGTCCCTTTCAGAGACAACCATTCAGGCTTACATTCACACCTACAGTCACCAATCAACCTAACATGTCTTTGGATTGTGGGAGGAAATGGAGCACCCAAAAAAAATCAGTGTAGAAAATACATGCACTCAGAAAGGCTCTGAGCTGACCAGGAGACTCAGACCCAAAACCTTTTCGCTGTGAAGGAACAGTGCTACCTACTGCATAACTATGTAACCCCAATTAATATCACCAATTTTTTGTAGCAGGGGGAACATACAAACTGCACGCAGAAAGTCCCCAGTCAGCTGAAATAAGGAGTAAAATTTTATTTCACCACATACGGAAATTCAAAAAACAGAAAACTCAGTGGGATGTTTGGGAGCAGGGTGGATATGGAGTACATTTTGCTCTTGTTTTAATGTTTTATGTCTTTGTTTATCTTTACAAAGACTATGCCACTCCTCATAATGATGTCATGCTGCTGATCCTGACTTTCCTGCTCAGGTTTATATTTGCGACCCTGCCGTTGTGCTCCCTGTTTCCATGTTTGCTGAGCGCTTCACAAAAGCCATTTCCAGGCCATAAAAATACTACTTGCTGCAGCAGCGTCATATATTTAGATTGACTGGGTAATGAAGAAATAGCTTTAGCTCGGTGCTTTCCACTCATACTGTCACAAAAAGTCTGCAACAGACTTTTATGAGAAATCTCTCGTCTTCTTCACATGCCTTTAAATTTTCCTCCTGAAAAATTGGCATTTTTCTGCATTTCTTTACTCCAAAATAATACAACAGCTACAAAATAATTCATATATAAAGTCCAAATTCTGTGCGAGTTATACGCGTTATGTGAGTGATTCTTCAGTCATTATATAGAGCACCTAGATTACACAGAGAACACATAGATTACCTTCTTTGATTTCTCAAGTGCATTTAACACAACTGAGCTGCTGCTACTGAGAGAGAAGCTACAGAAAATGACAGTAAACACATCCACCGCCTCATGGATTATTTACTATGTGACAGACAGGCCGCAGCATGTGAGACTGGGCAGTGTGCTGTCTCCATTCCTGCCCACCTTGTACACCTCAGGCTTTCGGTGCATTTCCAGAACATGCCACCTACAGAAATACTGACGTAAGGGAGGACTGCATGTACCTGGGCATCCACATCGACAACAGGCTGAATCAGAAGACCAACAAAGAGGCTTTATACAAAAAGGTCACAAGCAGGCTCTGTTTTCTAAGGAAACTGAGATCCTTCAATGTATGCAGCAAAATGATGGAGATTTTCTATCACTTGGTTGTGGTGAGCGTAGTGTCTGCTGGGGGAGTGGCACTGGAGACGGTGACACCAACAGACTGAATAAACTGAGTACATAGGCTGGCTTTGTGACACTTTTGAAGCTGTGGTGGAACAAATGGTTATCCATCATGGATAATCCTGACCACCCTATGCACCATTTACTGGACAGACAGCAGAGTACCTTCTGGTATCTGTCAGATAATATTGGTATTATTATTATTTCATGAAGTATTTCTCATCTCATCATCTTCATAGAGCTAGTTCAAGCAAGTTCATTCCCAGTTTTTTTTGAGCCTGTCATGGTCCTGTCATTTGGACCCAGGGTTTTCTTTTTTCTTTGTGATTCTTGTCTTTGTTTAATGCTCTGTGGGCTTATTTTTATTCACCATAGTGTTATGCATCTTGAGTTTTAGTTCTTTCAGTTTCTGGTTATTTCCTTGTGCACTCTGCCTTAGGGTTATTTTGTATAGTTTACTGTTGTCTTCTTAGTCTTCCCTCTCATGCCCTATGTCAAGTTTGAATGAGAGTCATCTGTTATTGCATCCCATTTTATTTTGATAGTCTCGTGTCTTGTATTGGGTTTAACTTCCCATGTCTCGTTATCCCTGATTTGTGTTTCCCACCTGTTTTCCCCTAGCCTCTTTACCTTGTGTATTTATTGTCTGAGTCTCCCCCTTGCCCTTTGTCGTGTCGCCCCACATTGCTGTGTACTCCTCATTTCCACGTTCCATAATCTTAGGCATACAAAGCATGCCTGCCTATGCTTGTAATATTAATGCAAAACCATAGCCTGCACTGCTCCTGGACTGACAATTATTTTAAAGGGACAATTTAGCATTATCTACTACACAAAACATTAACATCATTTTGGTGGTATTTGCTACTGGCACTGTAACACTGATCTACTGCAATGCTGAAAATGCTGGAGAGGATTTATCCTTCCAGCAGAGGTCTGTTAAAGTGGCGGCAGGAACCCCGACAGCGGCAAAATGGAGCCAACGAAAGGACAAGGTTACTATGATAGCAGCCGATCCCTCCCTCCTTTGTCTTTCCCCTTATTTTCTTTGCTGCAGTCTGAGTGCCTCAAGGAGTGCAGACACAAAGGAATACAAAATGAAGTCAATAAAAGGAGCAGGTTAATAAGATATTATCTAATTCCTGTCCCCCCCCCTTTTCAGTGTAGTATCAGAGAAACAATATTCTCAAGGCCATAAATACAGTACAAACTGTGTAGCATACTACTTTTAGTTGCTAACAGCAGATCAGACACCTCCATCCAGCTGACAAACCCTCAGACCCTACCTCCAGGGAGTTATTTCTGTCTGGATAAGAAGCAGAGTGCGTTTATGTTTGTCTATATGTGGTCTTTGCTGTGGTGATGGATTTAGAGGGTGCGTTTACCTGCGATTCAGAGTAAAAAGAGAGATGGGAAGCTAGAAGTGAACCTTGGGTTGGTGTGTGCAGTTTACCCAGCTGTCGTGTCTCTGTTTGTGCGATACAAAGGGTGAATACACATTTAAGTGTACTTCCACTGACAGCCGTGATCATGAAGGCTAGTTTCGAGACCGGGAGGTAGGCAGGGATGCCAGTCACGGTGGGATTACGGCACAGTTTTTCTCTTCAGCCCCTTCCTTCTTTATTTTCTTTCAAGCTCTTCAGCTTCTCTCAACTGTCCGGTCCACGCTTGGGAAACCCCAATTTCCTTTGACATTGAGTACTTGGTTTCCTGAAGTGCCAGCTGAAGCAGAATATGACTCTATTAAATTTGACAGACTGGCCATTTTCTTTTAGAAACAACACATTAGATTATGTGAAGGAGAAACGCTCAAAATCAAGTCACAATGACTTTTTTATCTGTGGGTGGTGTAGCTTTAACCTGTAGTGATAACATTAAATATAGTCTCAGATTAGTAATGAACTGTACAGCGTCTCAGTCATAAAATAAGGACTAGATTCTGGAAAACTGTTCCAGTGAATAAATCGCACAACATGGCCGGTAATATACATGGGAATCCCACCCAAATAAAATGTGGGAAACCCTGTGTATGCAGAAATGCATTTTTAAATAATAAATATTAGACACGTGATACAGGTCTGAACTGTGATGGTGTTAATGTCTGAGTTAGCTACACAGTTAGTAACACAGTCTCACTCAGAACAGAACAGAAAACGATTTAATTCATATTCATGAATATGACCATGTATATGAGCATGACTTGTGTTTCTGAATGTTTATTTCATGCATTCACAGATGCAACCATGTATTATAATGTGTATTAAGCATTTAAGCTGGCTGTACAGCAGACTGAAAAGGCAACATTTTCTAACGGAAGGTTCTTGGTTTCTGGAACAACAGCCCAGGTTTATTAAAAATATCTGTCATGTCTACTAAAATTCATGGATTTCATCACATCTTGCTGTGTGGTTGTTCAACATGCAGCCTGTATCGAATTCGGTCTGGTCCTCCATCAAAAAATGGTACCCACCCCTGACAAAAAGCCTTATCGGCCGGGTACACCTGAAGGCCCACAATAAAAGCCACTGTCTCTTTTATATACAGCCCAATGTTATAGTTTGACAGATAGACTGGTGAGGATGGTAGCCTAATAACATTACGGGCAGCATTCAGCTCAGGTTATGAGCAATCACTGCATTAGCCTAAACAAGATAACGTTAGGCTCTGTGGACTGTGTGCATGGAGCTCTGAGCCCTGAGTCCTGGCGAGTACGCACTGAAAACCGAGTTTCCACAGCTTTATCACTTCAATAAAAGCAATTCAGCAGCCACTCTCTCTATGGTAGACACGGTAACATTCATTCATTTTGTTCTATTTAGCAACAACACCGAGTCTTATTTCCATTTTAAAGCCAAGTTCATCAGTTCATATTCAGATTTCTCCAGCACAGAGAGGAAATACAAGCTGGCATTTAGAATCGGTGTCTTGATGGCACTCTAACAGCATGCGCAACCTTTCTGTTCCCTCCACTCCTCCCTCTGTCCACTTTATGCCACTCTGGATTCTGGCCCATTTCATGCACTCTTTTTTCCGAATAAAGGATGTATGGGGAGGGCAGTAATACTTCAATCCTCTCATACATCTACCTGCAGTCTTGTTTTCATTACGGAGAGAAATGATGAAGAACTAAAGGAGGAGCCGGTGGGATTGTGAAGGGGATAAGCAAAGGGAAGCGTCAGGGGTAGAAGGGGCATGGAGGCGGTGCTATTTTTAGACCGGCTGCATCATTTCTCCCTCCCTCTCGTCTGTTCCCATCTCCCCTCGTTACTGGCCCTGCCTCTGCCCACAAGCATTCTTGAGAAAAATGAGCACGCTCCGACACACATCCTCATGCAGCTCAAATGCATGCACAGTTTGTGCACTGCTTCACATGGCTTCACCAGTCCCCTGACACGAACACACACACAAAGCCAATCACATAATGCGGGATGTTTTCAGAGCACTCTGCCAGTTCAAAATATTACCATAATAACTTTATTTGCTCACGTGCTCTCTTTCCACTTTTAAAAATATGCTCCATTTATGGATTTTATATATATATGGATTTGTGGCTCTGGGTTAAAAGCTTTAGAAAAAGTGGCATATTTGCATGTACAATAAAAACGATTTACTGCTGTCACCAAATACCAAAATGAACCTGTCAGTACCCAAAACAATTTAAATTCTGTTCTTTAAAAATGAACCGGAGAATTCACCCTTCTCTATGTCTCTCTTACCTTCGTCTCACTGCCAAAACTACCACAGCGCCTATTCAAAAACGTGCCTGTTTGGAGCAGGGTGAGCACGGCTTACACCTTAAATACACCGGCCATACACAAATACACAGCCTGGTCTGACTCCCAGCTTGACACATACACTCGACTTCTGGGTCCCCAGTGATAAGTGTGAAGGAGATCGTTAAGAAAACATACAGAGACACTTCTTCCTGTATCTTTTAAATACATAACCACAGTGTTGTTAACACGCTTACCTGTTTGTTTGTCACTGTAAGTTGTTAATAATCTGTTATCAGTGGGAAAGCCCTCAGCTCCCTTGGTCTGTGACCTTAGTAGGCTCTTTCGCAATGACTTGAAGGGACACAATTGCTAGTATCCGCTCATATTGCAAATAGAACATTAGGTCCAATTTGTACATTACTGTTATTCTAAAAGTCAGAAAGGAGAATTATCATGAACATGCTCATTGGCTAATACCTTGTCAATTACAAGTCATTAGCAGTTTAAGCAGCAATACCCAGCCCTCCCTGAGCCCAGCCCTTTCCCCCAGCTCTTCTGAGGTTGCATTCCCAAGCCAGCTGAGATGCATGTCCTGGATTAGGGCAACTGGTACTGTATAGGCAATATTACAGTATGTCCACTCATTGATTTTTTGATTTGAATACAGAAAGGAGTCTCAGTGTCTGTAACAAGGACAGAAATACCTGCAGGGCCACAAGTTGTTAGTGGTGTGACACACTTTGGATTTGTAAAGCTCCCCTGAGAATCTCCACTGGGAAATAAACTCATCACCAGGGACTGTCCTGTATCTTCCAAAACCTCTATTTTTTTTCTTTTCCAGCTACAGCTTCAAAGACACAAACCCCGAATACACTAATACTCATCCTTGGAATACGAATTGGTTTTGGCATGACCTAGTTCACTAAGAAGGAAAACACACTGTCTTCAGGGTCACAATTATATTTAGTGTCACATGGCAGGGGGCAGATTGAATTACAAAGCTTTTTCTCAGGCTTGAAGCAAAAGTCCAGTGAGGCTTGTAACGACTTGAGCTTGAGCGTGTCCTTTCCATGCACAGTTAGTGCATATTGCAAGGTGTAATGTGTCATTTGGTTACTGGGAGTATCCCACAAAGATAAGATACATGCACATTTAAGAAATAAAAACACAGAATCGAACATACAAATGCATAAAAACAAATGAAACATGAAGTTTCTGCACCTAAGCATTTCCCACGAGCTTAGAAACCATAACAAGTGAAGCGTGTGACACGGTTTCATATGTGACTTGACTTCTTTAGGTGTGTGCATGTGTGTGTGTCTGTGCAAAGAGAAGTTCCCCCACCCTAATGAATCTGTAGAGCGATCACAAGGCTTCTGAAGGTGGTGAAAGCAGGCACTGTAGTCTCTGGTCTTATGACCAACTGAGGGTCACTTACAAATTGCCCTTTAAGGATTCTGATTACAAGATTTGTGTGTGTGTGTGTGTGTGTATGCACATGCTTCTGAAATTGTGTGCATGCATGCATGTGCTTCCTCCAGAATCTCCCATTTAAATTCTTGCTTTGTGTTTCACCACTCAGTCTTTCTTTAAAGCTTTAAACTGAAATTCTCATATTTGAGAAACACACGTGATTGCTGCAGTGCAATACACACACCAATACACACCCACAAACACCCATATCAGCTGCTACCTAGACCTAAATCACATCAGTCCAATCTGGCTGTTTGTTAATGATTTAAAGCTGCTGTTGTGCTGGCTGAAAGGCCTTTTTGCATTCATTGTAAGAACCAGACAATTGAGCTGGGCCTCATGTCACCCCGCTATTCATTCACTGTACCTCACAAAATCCTGTACTAGAAGTAGCCACACACACACACACAATGACCTAGCAGTGTCCCAGTCTCTGTGGCTGCCATTTCAGCATGGTGTGCCCACATTCAAGGAATAAATACTGTAAAATGTTGGGAAAAAAAGGTTCTCATCTTTGCTGAATCACTGATTCACAGATTTAAACTTATTTTCGCAATATTTTTACACTTGCAAATTAAGGTTGTAAACCAGGACATTTCATCAATTTTAAAACATAACCAATTAGTTTAGGTGCCTTCACCTGAGAGAAAAAAAAGAAGAGTAAAACAAACCAAAACTAAGAGCAAAAGCAACAGGACAGGACTCTTGGCCTCTTTTTCAGTTTTGTTATTTGAGCAACTGCCACCCCCTCTTTCTTATGTGGTGTTTGTCCCACTTTCACATAGAAGTCTTTGCCCTCAGAACTTAAGAGTAACTCCAGATCAGCACATGTCTGGGAAATCACCATCTCCACATCTGATTATATTACATGATAATGGTGTTAGATGACTGGAAAAGAACATTTTATGCCTAATTTTCAGATTAACCCCCTTCATGCTGAGTGGGCGACACAAAATCTGGGAGTAAGAAGAGGTGAGACACTGACCTCCTTACAGGACCAAAATAAGTTAATGGAGTGAATCCAGGTGGTGATGCTGCAGATCTGCATGAAGGTCCCACAGAAGTTGCACAGATAACCCATATGGCCTATTATTTGCAATTGTCAAAACCATGGGATCATTGATTAACTTCTAGATGATCAGGGTAAAGGTACTTCAGTGTTCAGGCCTCCCAAAAAGCGAGCAACGAACACTCAGCACGGAACGGGTTAATCTGAAAATGAAGCATAAAATCTTCCTTTCCTATCACCTAACACCATTATCATGTAATATAATCAGATTTGGAGATGGTGATTTCCAGAGTTGTTAAACTGTAGCAACATGACTGATATATTAGCCATGTACACGTTAGCACATGTACTGTAATGATAAGCTAACTAGCTATGAGTCAGTGGTGCTCATGCTAAGTAGCCATATGGAGCTGTGGTGGTCGCCAGTCTGATGAAAGGTTTAATATTTAATTCAAGAGTGACTGGGATGGGGTGGCTGTGACTCAGGAGGTAGAGCAGGTCATCTACTAATTGGAAGGTTGGTGGTTCGATCCTTGGCTGCATGTCAAAGTACCCTTGGGCAAGATATTATTAAACCCGAGTTACTCTTGATGTATTCATTGGAGTGTGAATGTTAGATAGAAAGCACTTAGATGTAGAAAGAAGTGCTTGTGTGAATGCAGATATGTTGTACAAAGTGCTTTGAGCGCTTGAGTAGAGAAGCGCTGTTTAAGAACCCGCCCGTTTACATCATTATACCAAAGTTTATCTTTTGTTCAGGGTTCAGTCTTGATCAACTACAAGCCTGTAGTAAAAATACTTGTTTCCATTTCTTTTAATTTTTATATAATCCCCTTGCTAAAAATGAAAGAAAAAAAATGAGAATATTAACATGTCCAATTATTGCTCTTAAAAGAGCTCATTAATTTACAAGGTATTCTCAGTCAGCCTTCAAGATCTGGAAAAAAAGAACAAATGAGATCTGAGTTCATTTCAATAAACAAACTGAGATCTCAGGTGGTGCACAGGATTCATCCAGACCTAAGAGTTGCTTTATTACAACCTATTCAACCACATAAACCTGGACCCTGAGCAATCCGGTGTTAACGGTTACTGCTGTTCTGCTATGTGTATACATGCACACTGCAGCTATTTTTTTCACTGCGTGCTGAAGGCAGTAAAGCCATCCATCAGTTTTCCTAATTGCTTATCGTATTCAGGGTCGCATGAGGGCTGGAGCCTATCCTTGCTGTCACACAGCCAATGATACTGAAATAAAGTTGACTTTAAGGTTAAGGCTGAGCAAACAAAACTGGTTATGTTGTAAGCACAGACATTAAACAGACAGGGCTATTAAGATGTGCACGTCCTGTGACGTAAGACTGCATTTTATCCTGACAGGTGTTAAGATGCAACAGTGTGTACTGAACCTTCTAACATCAATACCTTTTATTTATCCCAGGAGTGATTAAAACAGTGTGCAAAAAGAAACATTTCAGCAGCACAACATATTGTAGTACCTGTATTTGAAGTGCACGCTGTACTCTCAGTGTACTCTCAGTGACATGAATGCACTATATAAATGCAAAAAATGAAAGAAATGGCCATTATTGCCCAGCATCATAATACATTTGCAGACAGAGAAGATGATGCTGCTGATGCGGACACAATCAGATCATCCCCAGAAAGAACTTGTAAATTTCTGTGATCTGTTTTTCATGTGATTTGATCTGAAGTGAACAAAACAAAGCAAATGCAGTGAATGATCAGTAAAAGTAACGGGGGGAGCTATCTCCTGCATAATACAGGATCATTGTTGAAGGATATTACATCCTGTGTGTGTGTGCACGTGAGGGCGTGTGTGGGCTTATTGTCTGCTGCAGAGTGTCGGCCCAGACTGGGGACACCTGATTGCTGTTGTCACCATGGCAGCAGCTGCTCATGTAATGAGAGAGAGAGAGTGAGAGAGACAGGAGACCTCGTCAAAGTACAATTCAAGGAGAGCCACTGCAGTACCAAGGGTACACAATGAAACAGGATCACAAGTCCAGAGCACAACAGCACTCTGCTCTCTGTTCCGTCGAGTCACTCATTCACAGCACACACACACACACACACACACACACACACACACACACACACACACACACACACACACTGCTCTCATCAATATGTCTCTCTTTCTTTCGTTTTTTATGCTTTATTATCTCCTTCCTATTTGAAATGTGGTGGCAGTTAGTGAGAACATGACCAGACGAGCCCAGGAAACAAGCTTGTACCAGTGCAAAAAAACAAAAACCAGACGGTCCTTCAATCTTGTAAAGCCGGGCGTAACAGAATCAAGGGAGAGTAGAACTGCAATCTGGACTGTTGCTCATTCAGTTACAGGCCTGCTTTTTTTTTTTAATGGCGACAGCAAGTGAAACTGAAAGGGCAATTTTGTTGTATGTTCAGCCAGTCCACAGATGAGAAAAAAGATGGCTGTAGCCAAAGTGACGTGTGGAGTCCCTTCTTAATACTCAGAGTTACGAGAGTTTACTGGAACACAAGCAAACCATGTCGACTGTCAGGTATTTGCATAATAAAATGCTTCAAAGGTCACTAAAACAAATAGCAGAGGTGTGAGGCCTAGTGCCTACAAGTTGCCATGCTCTAACAATAGAAACTATAAGCCTTGATACAACTGTACACTTTCATTTACACTAGATTAAATTGAGATTAAATTAGGTGCAAACAGAAAAATATAACAAGCAAAACTTTCCCACTACACTGCAATCTCCTATACACACTAATGAGAACTGACAGGGTGAGATTTATAATAAAATCTATCTCTACAGCAGTATGTCGTTATCAGTGGGGACTTTAGGATGCTTGTGACACTGGCCAAAAAGCGGAGCAATTTAAAGGATGTATAAACAACCTTGTTTGATAGGACATTAGGCTCTAGGCTTTATGAATATTTAATGCAAACATCTGCAGACTTTCTGTTCACACTTTCTACTACAAGCAGATTAACCCTCTGTACCCCAGCCGTGGCTGGCTTGCATGTTTCTACAACTGTTTGTGTATAAAAACATTTTTGTATACACACACTATTTTAACATATTTTAAAAGAGCTACTTTTGAATTCCAGATTCCTGAGAATTCTGAAAGAATTTTATTGGGATATAGAGGGCTAAGGCATGCACGCAACATAAAAATGCAACTTGCTTCTTAAAATAGCTTTCAAACTGTCTAAATTCTGACATGTAGGCACTAACGGACTCTGTGGGCGCGTGAGTGTGAGTAACAAGGAGCTGACGGAATGCCCTGCACTCATACGTGTTTGTGCCGGTGATACAAAATAGTTACTCATCAAGCACAAAATCTCTTGACCTCTGAAATGCTAATCGCCGTCATAGCTAAATTTAAAACGCTATCCCACGCTGTTTATATAAGAGTGTTTTAATTAGAGAGGAAATATGAGAAAAGTAGAATTCTCCACAGCAGCTCACAGTCAGACTGAAGGTAAACAACGTTAGCGACAGCTGTTAGCTTATGCATAAAAAAAAAAAAATTTTTAAATACAAAATTCTGAAACCTGAGGTCCAATCTTAGGTCAACTAGTGAGCTTGCAAAACAGTACAACACTTTTAATAACTAAAAAATTACTAACAAACAAAGTACAGTACTGTGCAAAAGTCTCAAGCCACCGCTCATTTCTTTATATTTTTCCAAGAAAATGGGAAATAGGTGCAGCGATTTATAATTGTTTTTCTTATTTTTCTTCTTAGTATTAACAAGCTTGAAGGTCAATACTTGGTTCGACCACCTTTATTCTCCAACATAGCCTGAATTCTCTTAGGTAATGTCGGGTCTTCGCTGGATTCTTTTCCTATTTCTTGAGGACATGACAGAAAAATGTCCACAGAAAAATGTTGACAGACCTTCGGAAAGCCTGGAGAGCAACTGCTCAAAACCACTTCAACGAATGATAAGAAAGCCTGGATCCTTGGAAGCAAGTGCTTTAGGCTGAGCTAAAACAAACAAAAAAATTTAGCAACTTTGTTGGCAGTTTCCAATCCAACTGTACCCCAGTTTGATTTTCAAAGACATATTTAAATTTAAATAATTGTACTGATGAATATTTATGTCTCTCGTTGTATTGGTTTTAGCTTTTGTAAGCCTAAAAACAGATATTTAAAAGGTTTTAACATAATAATTGAATGTAATCTTCTGCCAGTTTTGACAGTCCTAATATTTGTGGTTTGTTCAAATATGGGGGAAACTATATTGTTGTTTTAACAATTTCTGACCAGATTTCTGAAATTTTTTTAAAGAAAAACTAAATTACTGTAGCAATTCTCCTTTGAACTGCGGCAGGATCTGGTGAATGCACGAGGAGTCCTATTACCACTGTCTATGTAAACAGAGGTGCCTGTTGCAGGACCAACACTCAAAGTACAGCAGTATTTGAGATAACCATTTTACTCTCTCAAAGTAATGCATGCACTGCACACACACACACACACACACACACACACACACATACACACACACACACATACACGCAGCAAATGGCGCTTTCTTTTTCGAGAGTTAAAAGGTTAACTTTGATCAGCACTTTCACCCCGCAGGGCAGACAGGAGCTCTGCTTTGGGCATGTTGACTTCTGAAAATGCTTCTCTAGCAGAGTGGAGCACAAAGCAGAACAGCATATTTAGGTGTATAATGATTTGATGTTTTACGTTACCCCTGCAGTAACCCAAACCCTTGAACAGTAGCAGAATGTAAGAAACTACGGTCAAAGCAAACAAGAATTGATCCAAGCTTCAAAAGTGATTCCCTTTTAAACACACATCAAAGTAGAACCACAGGCAAACAATGTCATGTTTACTTTGCAAGTCAGGTTGACCCTGTTCAGCTTAATTAAATCCAAATATTATTATTTCCTCAAATAGAAAATTATCACGCACACAATATTTTCCCTGCACCTGTCTCTGTGTTCACTGTTCTTCTTTTCATCCTCATCCACATCATCTTCATAAATAAAATGCAGGACTGACTCTCTGAGGCGGGCTCACACGTCATTATCACCTCCACATTCAGCTGTCGTGAGTCACAACAAGTGGGAGATAGATGGAAAAAACAGGGCAGAGAATCCTCGACCAACATTCATAACCTGTTCTCTTTCTCACTCATTCATTCTGGTCTCCCCCTCTCTGGCAGACTCTTCAGTGAAAAATGTTTAAAGGAGAATTCCACTTTCAGCTTGGTGTTTCATTCAGTAAAGTAGCTACTCTTGCTCTGTGGGTGATGCTAACTTTGTAGGGATTTAGGAGAACCAGGAGTAGGGATGGGAATTGATAAGAGTTTAGCGATTCCGATTCCATTATCGATATCACTTATCGATTCGATTCCTTCTCAATTCTCTTATCGATTCTCATTGGGTTAGTGAATAAAATATACCACAAATGGGTTGGTTTACATTAACTCTTTTTAATGTAAAGTAGAACAAAATTAAAACTGGTATAAAAAAAAATAAGAATTCCTCTTTCAAAATGAACACTATTAACATTTTAACATAAAATACAACTGCAAGGTGTGAAGCATCCTCTGAGCCAGCCAGACTCTGGCAGTCCTCATCAACTAAATGTGACAGGAGGTGAGATTATTCATACAGTATAATGAAAGCAGTACAGCAAAAAGGGTGCAACTATCGATCATTCCATTGAATAATTGAGTGATCGGATTAGAAATACTTTTTCGTATTAACAATTCATCTGCATATTTTAACTTCCATACTGCAGTTTTTTTGCTGTGTGAAACAAACAGCGGTGGATGGAGCAGCTACAAAGTTCTCCTTTCTTCACTTACTGATCAGGTGGTTGATGAAGGACCTCCAGCTGTTTCAAAGTAAAGGTTTTAACGGTGGTTACAGGAAAAAGCGCTGCTGCTTTGGACACTAGAAAAACGTTTCCTTTTGCTCCATCCGAGCTCACCTTCTCGGTAACGGCTCCGCCTTTTTCGCTGCGTGCACAGACTGCAAGTAAAACAGCTGCTGCTGTTGCTGAAACACTGTGAACACAATTTTGTAATGCTTTTTATCTTGACACTTCTGTCTTGACGCTGTTGGATATATTTCAAACCAAATAAGGTGCGTGTGTAATGTCATCACGTAAATGCGTCGTCACGATCGCTAAGAGTAATCGTTAAGCAAGCAGACTAACGATTCTAAGGAATTGAATTAGTTTAGATTCCCATCCCTAACCAGGAGCCACACAAAAAAGCATGTGAAGAGTGTTCATTGAGGGGCTGCCTGCTTATTCGTAACAGTTGTCATTCTTAATGTTTGTTTTCCATGCAAAAGTCACCTTACTGACTGTCTCAGGGATATCCCCATCCCAGATACTGGCCAGGCGACGTAAACGCACAATAATTTACTTATGCAGGTTTGTTTCAACGTTTGAAGCTAATTTTCAGCAGCTAAATGCAATGGCCGTCATTACTAGGACAATAACAGATAAATTCAGTTTGATGGTTGGTTGTAATAGAAATTAAGTCAACAGCTGAGGACTCCTCAAAGTAAAGACAAAAGGAAATGAGACACAGAGGATGGGGGCAGAGGAAGACAGAAAAAAACCATCCTGAAGGATGCCTTAAATCTGGATCCAGAATGTTCCTGCAGTCATTGCTCTGCTGCTGACTGTGGAGGAAAAGTTATGCTCCAAAGACTGAAACTTGTTGATGCTTTGAAAGTTTCAGTAAATGCATTGATCAGAGCAATCTCTTCCATGGAACTGCAAATAATGAATCTGTCTTTAATTATTTGGTCCTGAGTTAGTGTTTTGCTCAGTCTTTGCTTGAATTAAAAAAAAAAAAAATCATTACAATGGAGTTGCTCCAAAGTGCCAAAAAGTGCTTGACCTGCAAGCTACAGTACCAGTCAAAAGTTTGGATACACCTTCTCATTCAGTGTTTTTTCATTATTTAAAAATTGTCTGCACTGCAGATTAATACTGAAGTCATCCAAACTATGAAGAGATACATATGGAATTATTTAGTAAACAAAAAAGTGTTAAACAAACCAGAATATGTTTTATATTTTAGATTCTTCTCAGTCAGCTTCATGAGGTAGTTACCTGGAATAGCTTTTGGTTAACAGCTGTGCCTGTCAAGAGTTAATTTCTTTAATTTCTTGCCATCTTAATGTGTTTGAGACCATCAGTTGTGTTGTGAAGAGGCAGAGTTGGTATACAGTGAATAGCCCTATTTGAGTAATGTTCTAATCCATATTATGGCAAAAACTACTCCACTAAGTAAAGGAAAACAACAGTCCATCACTACTTTAAGAACTGAAGATCAGTCAGTCTGAAAAATTTCAAGTACTATGAAAGTTTCCTCAAGTGCAGTCGCAAAGACCATCAAACGCTATGATGAAACTGGCCCCTGGAAAGGAAGACCAAGAGTTACCTCTGTTGCACAGACATAGCACACACATCTCAACATCAACTGTTCAGAGAAGACTGTGTGAATCTGGACTTTATGGTTGAATTACTGCAAAGAAGCCACTTCTTAGGAAGAACAACAAGAGGAAGAGAATGGCTTGGACCAAGGAACACAGGGAATGGACCTTAGACCAATGGAAATCTGTCCTTTGGACTGATGAGTCCAAATTTGAGATTTTTTAATTCCAAACACCATGTCTTTGTAAGACGCAGAAAAGGCAAGTGGATGGTTTCTACATGTGAAGATCCCACTGTGAAGTACGGAGGAGGAAGAGTGATGGTATAGGGGTGCTTTGCTGGTGACACTGTTGGCAATTTATTAAAACTAAAATAAAAAAAAAGAACATTGAATGAGAAGGTGTGTCCAAACTTTTGACAGGTACTGTATTTTAACGTTAGAAATTACAAACTGGTGAGTGTGGCCAGCTACACTGTCATCGAGTTGTTGATGAAATGTTGTTTAACCCTCTGAGGTACAACCCTAGCCCTAAACCCTAACTTCTATGTTCTGGAGTCTAGCAAAAAGTACTTTTCTGGAAAAAAATTTTTTTCTTTGTCTGACATTACATATTCTGATAGCATAGGGTTAGGGTTATCACCAATAAGGTTTAAAAGGGTTCTAGCCAGAAAATTTTTACAGGCCAGCATGATCATATGACAGGGCAGGGGCTCTTGGTACTGAACGTACGACTGGGGGTGGAGGGGTAGGGGTCTCCTTTTGGTACCTAAAGTACGGAACACCTGCTTGCTAATGCTAATGGCCGCAGCACAAGCTAACTGGTACAATAGCGACCTGTTCTGTTAGCTAACTGCTGAAATTCTCAGGCCAGTGTGACAACACCTCAGCAAGGTGCACCGCTGGGCGATAAAGCGCTAGCTGAACCCTGCTTAAGTGCTTCATGCTTTACCCTGGTCATTGAAGTCTCGAAAAAAGTTGAGGCCAGCACATTTATTGCTGCAATTTTTAACTTCATGCTTCCAGCTTCCATTGAGAATGACTTGAAGCCAACTTCCTTTTCACCCTAACAGCCACAACAGCTGTACTACTGGGAAATATACCTGGCATATGAACTAAGGAATTCTCCTTTACAGCACTGTATGTGATAGTTTCCTCCCCCACAGACTGCTGCAGACTCAGTATGAACATCATAAAATCACAAGCCTAGCTATGCCTGTTACTATGGAGACATGTTGCTGCTCTGCTGACACCTCAGGATGCGGCATGTGATGAGGAATCATAAAGACACTCCACACCTGTAAAGCATTGTCTTAGTATCACTAAAAGTCTGAAGTAGTGCAAAATTATCAGACAATTAGCAAACACAACATTGCTAAATGTGTAAGAAAATCCCTGCTGAAGCCATCTGTCACATAAAAGGTTTCTTAAACACTTATCTGAGGACCATTAAGCCCTTTTATTAGGAATAAGATCTAAACATTTGCTGTTTTGGTTTCAATTTTCAAGATCTGAATGTCCTTCAAGAAGCCCGGAGAACTCTTTCTGAAGACTTTTTAAAGAAATTACAAGAAAGCTGCATTGAAGAATAAAGGTGATCACACCAGATACTGACTTTCAAATGTACAAGCTCTTTTTTTAAAAATCTTCTATATCCAAGCATGTTTGCACATTTCAATAAAGCGCTGTACCTATTTCACATTTTCCTAGCAAAATATAAAGAAATGAGGGGTGACTTGAGACTTCTGCACAAAAACAGCTCTCAAACGTGCGCCTTTACAGTTCAACAAACCCAACAACTCCGATCATGCATTCCTCCAACTTTCTGTTGTGGCTGTAGCTCAGTTAGGTTAGCAGGCTAATAAGCACTTTTTATTGCTAGTAAACAGAAAGAAAGATAAGTAGCTCTCAGGGAGCATCCCAGAGGGTTGCTGCCTTCAGGTAGTCCCCACAGCTGTGGTCAGAAAGTGCCTTTGGTCACACGTGAGACCATTTTAATGAATACTAGATTGAAAACAACAACTCATGCATGTTTTCCTGTTTTTGCATGAATCGAGGGGGCATAAAAGCATTAGTTTAGCCTCTTTTTTTAGACTACAAGTGCAAATGTTCTTTTCTAATTGAACACACAGTAGTCAGTTCAAAAAGAACAGTGAGCTAAAACGACAGTGTCTGGCTGAGCGGAAAAGCATTCGTTTTGTACATATTGTCCAAATGTGTTAAAAATAATAAAATAACAAAATAAACAATATCCCACTGTTCCAAGTTTGAAACACCTCTAATGTACAGCAGTCTGCTTTTTAAATTTTTCCAGCCACTGGCTTTAACCACCAAGAGTAATTATTATTCTCAACACATTTGTTATGGCGATATTCCCTGTTCCACAGACTACTGAGCAGGCTGGTTAGCAAACCCGTCTTCATTACTGTGATTTCTGTGTTTCTACCAGTGTCCTAAAAGCCCAAAAGTCTGCTGGGCCTAAATGGACCAACCAGGCATAGAGCACTGGGAATTTCTGCATTATTATGAACGACTGAATTAGTAAATGTATCTCATCAACCTACTGTTACTGTTAACTGATTTTACACATATATAAAACAGCCTAAAAGCAGCAGTATAACTATAAAGCACAGGCTTAACAATTATGTGATTTAAATAGAGCCACAGAGGGGTGAAAATAGTACAGAAAATTCTTGGACGGACCGCAACAAAAAGATTAAAATCCACAGCAATACGTAACTGAACGAAGTAAGTTACATAG